>JAIUZE010071010.1:0-51219 GCA_022085475.1 Heliosperma pusillum
GGTACCCGGTTAAACCGGGTCGTATCCAGGTATTACTTTTTGGCCTTAGAAAAACTAAAAACCGTATCGGGTACCCGGTTTAGCTCACCTCTAATTTCTATTGAGTGATTGAGATATTCATTGAAGCTTTATACAAATGTATGTCTTGGGTGTTCTCTTCACTTCAACCTTCATTTCGTAATACTTAGGCCTTGTTCTTTCCAGCTTAATTTCAGCTCGGCTCTATTCAACGCACTTTAGTTTAGCTTTAACCAGTTCTATTTAACTGATCTTTTCACAAAATTAAGTCTTACATAAACTCCATTCACTTCAACTCGGCTCCATTCAATTTAGTTCAATTAAGCTCACCTCCATTTAAGTCAGTTCAGCTCATTTCAGCCGAAAAGAACAGGGCCTTAGTCATCAAAGTGAATGTGAAGGACATATGGTATGCATATCAGGCATCGATCCTTGGATCGTAGGTGCATACAAACGAGAGGCTCGAGGTCAAGTCAATTTGGGAAGCCTGACTCGTCAACGACGAACTGTTGACGAGTGGCGCACAAGGCGCGACTTGCTTGCGGGTGTCAAGAGAAGTCGGCCCGTGACATCACGCTAAAAATAGCTAGCTACAAGAGGTTAACAAAACACTTATTCTGGGGAGGCATGTAAAAATTGGGATTATTTTAGAGTGTTTTGAGAAGCAACCATCGTTACAGTTACTATAGAGTATTTCTATAAATAATCCTTAAAAGTATTCCTACTTTGGTCCAGTATAGTCGTATAGTTAACTATAGCTCCCTCTCTCCCTCCCTCCCTCCCTTCAAAGTTCACACCCTTCCTAAGCATTAGTCGGTAAAAACAAATTGCATATGTGCCACACTGCTACGTGCTACCCACAAAAATACCAAATTGAAGCCCTACCGCCGTTGTCAATGGAATTTAACTTTTAAGATGGTGTGGATTACATTGTCAATGACCGATGAGATGGTAGTACGCAACCTGATACTTGAGTTAAGAAGATCAAGTAAATAGGGGCCTCAGGGAGCTAAATATAAGCACCCCAATACAATAATACATATAGAACAAATGAAAATGAAGTGGAGAATGTTCATTTCACACCGACGCCATGTCCGTCATGGAATGTTCATTCTGCATAATATGGGTCTTGTGGTTGATAATGAGAAGGTTGGGGTGATAGCTCATATGGGGGAATAAGGGATAACTTTCTTCTCCGTTTTCTAGTGACAATATTGCACTAGATTCTGTACATTCTAACGGAAATTTGGATCAAGTATAGAATCGGTCTTCAACTGGAATACATTATAGTTTTCTTAACTGAAAAAAAAACTGTATAGTTTAGGTCCTTGCCCTCAACTTGATTTTTTTATTTTACCGTGGCTGGGCTCAGGTTAACTTGTTGAATCAGTCTACAAGTGAAGTTCAAACGAGTGAAATGACTATCAAACTAAAAATTAAACTTATGGAGGTCGCGCCACTAATCTGAGCCATATGAACTACAGAACTAGCAGAGATATTCTCTTACGAGTTTTAAATTAGTGCAACAATCTGCAGGAAATAAGGCAACCAACATGTATATAAGGTTTTAGCAAAGAATATTTTAGGTATTTTTAATGAACATATTAACTGGAATTAAAAGCTTCTCAACGTCAAAATATCAGTAATCTGGTCTCAAGTAGCACGCGTTTTTCGACAGAAGAGGAAACTAACAGTTTAGTACACGATTACAGAAGTAACAGAACCGTCTCAGTTAGTCCTCAAGAATTATTTATTTACCATAAAAGAAAATGCAAACTTTAAGGTAAACTCTTCATGGGTTCATGCGTCGTCAGAAAACACAATGCATAGTACTACTAGTTTGTCCGAGAAAGTTACTACCACAGTTAGTGTCGGGGCTGCCTATGCCAGGATCATTGAAATCAAGAATCTCCCGAGGCGATTTATAGTTTTGTAACCTGTCAGTATCGGCTAAAGAGCTCAAACTCCGGTCAGATCTATCGCTCGTCTTCGACTTTCTATAATGCTTCTTCTCTTTGGACGCACTTACCCCTCCCTGATCGTCCTTGCCCTTGTGCTTCCCTTTTCCGTGCTTTTTGTAGCTCTTGCTGTACTGTTTGTGATCCTTCTTCTTTCGATAGTGTGACACCGATGTTGGAGGTGGATCATATACATCAGGTGCCCAAGTAACACTCAGCTTCGTTTTAGGAACACCCTCCTTCTCACGGCTCCCCTTTATAGCGGAAACTAGCTTGCAATCAGTAGGCATAGACAAAGAGTGACTGCCAGCATGCTCTGTTCCCTCCGAACAAGAGGGACCAGAGAATGGAGCACAGTTGTGCAGGCACTTGCTAGACATTGACATGGGGCCATCCATATTCGTGTTGGGATTACTTGTATTTCCTTCCTCCAGACCTCTTGTACCGTCGGAAGGAGAATCCGAAGATGTTTCCAAGTCATCATTCACTTGCAATTTTTCAAAGAACGCATTTTCAAGTTCAAGAAATGGGTCATATCCACTCGGAGGTGGCTTATCAATACAATGGCGAGCAGAACCTCTTCTCCTTGAAGATTTTACAGTACGGAAGCCGTCCATCAAATAAGAATAGTAGCACAAAGTCTGAAATTTGTTTCGAGTATATAGATCACCAAAAATTTCCCGGCGGAAAATTCAACTTCAACCTTTTCAAACACTAGAATATCCTTCCGTTAACTGTGGAGAATATCGCAAGAACGAGAAGAAACCCAAAAACCACAAGACTAGATAACCAAAAATAGCGAGGTTAATAGATAGGAGAGCAAATAAAAATAACTGTTAGCTAAGATTACCACGACGATCACTTTTTTTAAGATTTTTAAGACGATGGGAACATATAGAACGATGCAAAGAGTTTGAAGAAAGGATGGAGGGGACAATAGGAAGTTTAGCAGGCACCAAAGGCATTGTGCTTCAATGCTCTTCGACCCCCCTGGGGAAAGAAAACTTTAAATGCAACAAACCCTTATTTCTGAGTAAGCTCCCTTCTTATTGTTAAAGTCGTGGATAGGATCAAAGAACAGAGGCTAATGAACGAGCACAAGCAACCACTAAAATGGTAACAAATTCCTCCTTAACTTCCAATGCTACGGTTAAAAGCACACCCGGTCTGTCAAGAGCAATTAACTATGTAAGGTAACAAGGATAAAATTTGCCAAGATATAAAGTGGATAGATATGAAGAAAAATCAAATCAAGTACGGAGTATTGACTATTAAGCAATCAAGTGCCTTACCATACTTGCTCCAATGGTCATTAATTTGAAACCTAACATCTAATTTAACTTTTACTTTGTTGCAAGAAGCATCATCCACAGATAATTTGGATCATCACCATTCCTTCCCCCCTCCATTACCTCTCAAAGGTCTAGATATTATCTTGAAACAATCTAACATCTAATTTAACTTTTCATTTGAACGAAAGGGTTAATACTTGATACACCCGATTTACGGAATTATTGTGTAAGGCGGTCTTATAAGTTATATGAGAAGGCCATTCGTTTTAGGCAATTGGCACACTCAACAATTAACAATTAAAACTAAATCAAACAGAAATAAAGATTCAAACTTTACTAATCTAACCATAATCAATCTACCTCCTAATCTAGTTTTATCGAGATCTAAACTTACTAATCAAACCATAATAATTGCAATTGCAATAATTAATTAAAAAAAAAAGTAGAAGAGAGATAGGAAAGAAACCTGAAGATGATAAGATCGGAAAGAGAGTAGTTAAATTTAATCTAAGCGTATTAAAGGCGTAAGAAGATCAATATTGTGAGTTTGTTGAAGACGAAGACGAAGACGAGGAAGAGGAGAGGGTAGAGGCTTGACTTTGTGAGATAATAATAATCTTGTTCGAGGGTATTTATATCCTGCCCTATTATTATACACCAAGGTTTTATGGTAAAACATACGGAGTATTTACTCTTCCGAGTCTAACACGTTATACACTTTCTTCTACTTTTAGGTGTCTTCTTATACCTCGTAATAAAGTCTCCAAATAATACTAGGTGTCTTCTACTATACCAAGTATTTCATACCTCTACTCGGCTCCTATTAATATAATTAAATAGTTTTATTATAAGGGATACAGTGTAATTGGTGGAATTCACGTGTAAAATATTAATCTTAACTTCTGCTAAGTTATACACCATATAATTTGATCAAAAATATTTTTCATTAGCTCACCAATCCAAAACTTCTAATTTTCTTAGACCAATTAATCACCTTCTATCAATCTGTTTTTCTTACAATTTTAACGAATTTTTAATAAATTTATATAATTATAATGATTCAATTCAAACAGTTACAACAACATCTATACAATAATATAAAAAGGGTAGTTTGAGTAGTATTAGAATGCCATGTGCCAACCTCGTAAGCCTTCAGCCATTGTGTTTACATTAGTAGTATTAGAATGCCGACTCTTCTAATTCCGAAGTATATTAACGATCACCCTATTCAACTCACATATTAACTTTGCAGTTAATTGTTATCACCATAAATATTATATAAAACAATTAATTATCTACAACCCTCCGTATGCCAAAACCATCACCCATTCATCTTCCATACTAATTTTACAATAATTTTTATCACTATAAAGATTATATAAACATACTCATTATCTAAAACCCCTTGAATGTCAACTTTTGAATGCTTTTTTTTTCTCAATTAATATTGATGTCACCACATCATTCAACTTCCAAGAAAATTAGTATTATTTAGCATTTTCTATTTTACATTGTTTCTTTATTTCCTCTAAAATAGTCATGTGATGGATACAAATTTGAGTAGTTTATTTTACTTCCTTGAATTTTGTATCATCAATTACTAACTCGTGTATTGTTTTTTTGTTTTTTCTTATATTGTGTAGGCGGTAATGAAGACGCTTTGATAAGTAACAATATCATGTAGTGGTAAATTTAGTTTCTACACAATTAGTAAATTCAATCTTCCATTTCTCTTTGAAAGTTTTTTTTTTGCGTAATCGAATTCTAAAATTTATGGAAGTTAAATTTGAATATGATAAAACTTTTAGGATGAAAATATGCATTAATGATAGAAATCGAATTTCATTTGATCTTCATTGAAAAAACCAACTTTATAATTGCTATTTTTTTATGAGAGTCAATTGATAAACGTCTTTGCTTGTATTCCTTTAATTTTATGGGATTATAAATTATCATGTATATAGTTGAATGTCTTATATGTAAATCTAGATAGATAAATTATACATTTATACCTCTCACAAATGGACCACGTCTCACTTTTGTGCCTAATCTAGCTCATACTACATACACCTGTTTTTTTTTTTTCCATTTACCATTACTTTCTTATTACAAATTATTGTCATTTATATTATTTACACGATAGATCAATCCAAAGGATACATGAGTTAAGCGTAAAAATTAGATCGACCATATACCTAAAAAATGGACCACGACTCATTTTTTTGTTCTAATCTTCTATTACGCCCCTTTTTTTCATTTGCCATTATTATCTTATTACAAAATATCATTTATATTATTTAAACGATAGATCATTATAAGGAAACAAGAGTAAAGTGTAAAAATTAGACCGATCATCATAGCTCACACCAATCATGGATTTATGTGTGAAAGCAAAAATTTGTAAGTTATGATAATTTTACTATTAATCAAGTAATTACAATTAGTTACAAAGTGATATATAACTTGACCAAAGAGAGATGGTGAAATTGGAATTAACCAACTTAGATGAAAGCATGAATTTTCAATTAAAATATTGACACCTTTTCAAAGTAATATGTATTATTATTAATTGTACTCTTTATATGTTGTACATTTTATGTATATATAAAAATATATTTTAAGAGAAATAATGGTTTACTTCGTTAAATACAACTATGATGTAGTGAATTGTCCTTAACTATGTAAGACATAAGATGGTATTTGGTACAAGTAATTAAATATATCGGTTATAAGAATTAATGGATAAACATGATGATATTACTGTTTTTCTTATATGGGGTTTAACACTCGGCAACATTGTTAATTAGCGAATTGATAATCGAGTTGTATATTGATATTCTAATATTTTGCATCTCAAGATCTATAAAGTGAATCTCTTGCCTTGACTTTATCAACCATATTCTTCTTCTTTTGTCCATTCAAACAATACATTATTATCAATATTAATACATTAGTGCTCACATGTGGTGTTTTTTACAAATTCCGTTTATTTTGGCTTATAAAAAAATGGTGGTTAATAATAAAGTAAACAATAAAGTAAACAACAAAACACAAAAAATAAAACATTGTGTACATGTTAATCGTAACTCTAAATAGTTTAGCATACAAGTCAAACTATAAAAGATCATAATGTAGATAACATAATGTTATTCTGATCTTCAATTTTCGAAAGTTTTTATAAGATCTTAAATGTTATTTATCGCGATATGATTTTAACAGTAAGGATAAATTATCATGGCATGTTGGTAACAAATATTTCTAATGCCTACTTATTTTTAAGTCGAAGAATAAAAAAAGCGAATAATAAAAAAATAGAGATACCAATTGATCACATTGTACCTACTACGTCATATTTAAAAGAAAAAAATATATTATAAAATGGCCAAAGGATATCCAGAGATAACCCGTGATTTTCACGGGTAGCAAAACTAGTTTTTGTTTTTAAAAATGTATTTGCTCTTATACCTGGTTCTCCCACATCTTGACCTAGGTTAGGACATGAGAGATTTGCGTTCAAATCCGACGTCTGACTCATATTATTGTTTTTTTAAAGTGAAAAAATGTTATTGTAGATGTTTGAATTTTCATCGTTGATACATTCATTTGTAGAATGTTAATTATCATTATATGTGCAATTTAAATTTGTCAAATTTATTTTCTTGTCGTTAATATATATATAAACTTGAAATTTGTTCAATTGACTTATTAAAGAGGTTGTTTTCTTATTTAAAGTGTAAAAAATATACTCCCTCCTAGTCGTTCATTTAATTTTTCCCTCTTTCCTTTTTGGGTAAGTCGGATTTTCTTCCCTATTTTCTTTTTTGGTTGTGGGGTTGTGTGTTTTGTGTGATCCAAATTTATTTGTGTGTGGGGTAGTGTGTTTTGTGTGATCTAAATGTATTTTCTTAATTCTTGTGCAAATGGAAAATGGGAAGAAATGAGTGAATATGAGAGAGTATAAACGTCTAAAAATTGGATGAGACATAAGGAATAAAATTTTAAAGTAAAGGGTAACGTTGGCAAAATAGAAAAAAATTTCAACGGAGCATGTTTTATCAACTTTTTATTACACTCCCCTAATAAACCATATTAAACCGTATGTTAATTTTTGGGCTTATTTCACGTTTATCCGATAAAATTGAGCCCGAATAATACCGCAACGCTCTCTAGTATTTTCGGCTTAAAGAAAAATACATTTTACCAAAAAAAGAAAGGCGATACTTTATTAGAGTATAAACAATAAACAATAGTCAAACAGAACATTATATCATGATCCCCTCAATCGAAAAAGAGAAATATGGTTACTCTTCTGATGAGGATCATTACAATAAAATATGAGATTACTCGTATTAGAATTTGAGAGGCCAAGAATTTATATAGAAAATAGTTGTATTATTATTGATTCGTGATGTGATGATTATTGCAATAAGAGGCGCTTTATATGGCACCCTATATAACCTGAAACTTAGACTTATAAAAGATCTATTATTCATATCATAATGATAATATTATTATTACTATTACGTTATATTGCCATATTCTATAATATACTCCAAGAGCATAACCACAAGGACAAGGCTTTAAAAGGTGATGTGCCATTTCAACTGCCGCCGCCGCCGCCACCACCGCCACATCCACCACCACCGCCGCCGCCACCACCACATCCACCACCACCACCGCCGCCACATCCACCACCACCGCCACCATCACCTCCTCCACCGCTAAATATGATAACCCCACCTCGGCGACGCTTCTTTTTCTTACCAGTTTCGGCACAAGCAAATACGGTCATGGATATGATTGACAGAGACATTACAATCAAGCATATGAAAAGCACTAAACCACCAGAATTTCCTACAATCTTAAAACCATCTCTATATGTGATATTTGGCAATTTAATAGCACCCAAGTACCTCACCATTGTTTGTAATATGTTGTCACCTACAAAAGTTACAGAGTACTTGCTTGTAATTAGGTAAGTGGCTTTGTATGGGTTTCTAAGTGAACATAACAAAACATGTTATTTATACAAGTACTCTCCTATATACGGAGTATCTCTTAGCACGTACCCAAAATGAAGGGTGATTATTGAACGTCGTTTACTAATTCTATGGCTTATCTACCTTGTATATTGACTAGTACTTTTTTCAGATAAAATAATTTGGACTCTTCTTTGTCCTACTATACAAAGTTGTTTTTTCATGGCTTTAATTTCAACCATCTGAAAAGGTCCCGTAAGAATTTGTCAAAATAAGAAATTCTTATTACAAATTTGTCAAATTATTGTGTACCATCGCTGTACGTTACGACCATTTAAAACTGACCATTTTTGATAAAAAGTTGTCATTTTAGGCTGAAAAGTGACCACTTTCTATCATGGTAAAAGACCAATTGAAGAGTCTATGGATCCCTATGAAATACTCAAGATGGGGTGAATTGAGTATCTACCCACTTTTTCGTATTTAATCGAATGATATTTATATCTTTGAATTTATTGGTTAAATACTTAAATTCAAACAATACAAATATCACACAATAATAAAAAACAATAAAACGATAAGTAAATATGCACAGCGGAATTTTGAAGTGGTTCAGTTTCACACCTCGAAGCCTACGTCCACTATTCTCGATTAATTATTTTAGTACCTCTCCCCGGATTACAAAATAATCAACCCCTTTTACAACTAACTATAGTTGTAATAATGAGTATCGTTAAACACTCGAGTTCCTCTTGTTACAAAGAAAGTAATAAGAGTATCTCAAAAATTGTTCACACAATTGAACAAATAAGAGATAAATCTATGACCACTATTCTCCGAACGATACTTGGGAATTGTTGACTTGAGTAACACGACTTTCCAACAGGAAAATAATTTTGCAAATAAAAACTCTTTTAAAACGTTGACAAAATTATGCTCACAAATTATATGTTTGGAAAAGTTGTTTTTAATGTCTCTCCTCCTTTCTATTTATACAAAACAAGTGGTAGACATTAAGTTGTACTCGTTTGATACACCATTAAATTAAAAACCATATTTTATTAAAAAATAATCTTTTAAAGAACACAATCAATGATGTATTAGAGATTGAGAGCTAAACAAATTCCATGTACTATCAATCACACGTGAAACCCGAGTACATGAAAAGTGCCGGCATCTACTTTATTGATTGGTTGAATGGCACAAGGGCCTAGGCACACCTTCCTCTAAAAGTAGATGAAGTACTCTTTGTCCTCCTTCTAAGAGGACACCCATATTAGCTCCACAATAGAGAGGACATTCTCTTATAGGAAAGAGAGTGTTGAGAGGAGGGTCAATCCTCTCTATTGTGGATGCTCTAATCCAACTCATCTTAAACAACTTGTTTTAGACGTGAGAGGATAGACATTAAGTAAAGAGAATTTGGGTCAAAGTTAATTTGTTAACTTACAAATTAATTATACCTAACATAAAATATTACTTTCCTAATTAATCACATATTGTTACAACTCATAAGTTGTTACAAATTAGGATTATCATTTAGGATATAGTAATTTTATTTAATATTTAAAAAGAAAAATTTGACTCCAAATAGAAAACGTTTTTACTCTATTTTTAAAACGAAATATATTTTATTTTATTAAATCAAATTATCATTTGTAAAAATATAAAATAAATTTTCTCCCGAAAATGTCGTGTTACGTAGTCATCCCAAGTTATAGTACAATCGACTATAACCTAGACTATGAGCGTATCAAGTTACAGTTACAACTATAACTTAAGACGGGCTCAAAACAATTATTAAATACCGTAAAGGAGAGACGAACTTAACTACTAAATAATTTTCCTTGAAAATTCTTCAGTCGTAAGTTCCTTTCATTATCTTGATCACGAACTCAAACCGCATTGTCAAATCGTCACTTTTGCAATTTGTAACCTCGTTAATCTATAAAGACTTAACAAACAATTACGTGCAAACTTATATAATAATTATAACACTCTTGTCATTATCAAAACATAAAACGAATTAAGGACACGGTACACGGTCCAACACCAATATTTTAGACTGGTCACTAATTAGTGTAAATGGTTGTTATATATAATAAAGCGGTCACTTTTTTGCTTTCGCATTGAACGACTGACGCACACTATAATTAGTAAATTCTTGTATAATACGTCCTCCATTTCATTTAATTCTATACATTGTTTTTATACACGTATATCAATCCTTGTTTTTTATTCATATCTTTTTTTTTTAGAAACACCCGGAGGTGACATAAATTAAATCAACGCAAATCAGATAATAAAGCATTTTGTGCAATTGGAGGGACAGTTTCCGACCACACCTTTGTACTTGTAAATCTAGGAAATAAATGAGCTAAGTATTGTGCGACCCAATTGTTTTCTCGACGCGTAAAGGACCAAACTACCGAAATAAACGAGCTACATAAATTAAGAATGTCGTCCACAACTAGTGAGAAATTGCTCCTTCCTCTCTTTTTTGCTTGTAGAGCTGTAACGATCTCGATGATCACGTGTTCATGGCCCTTCCTCCATGCTTCTTTAAGCCCTTGTAACACCGCCACCGCTTCCGCTACTCGAACCTCCCACTCACAATCCCAGCTATCTGTTAATGCCCATAATACGCGCCCCTCTTCATCGCGGCGCACTCCTCTTATCCCAATACCCTCGCTTTCTTTAACTCCGGCATCGACATTCACCTTAACGTATCCCGTCAGAGCTCTCTGCCACCTCGTCGTGCTTTCAGACCTAGACCTGTCAAATGGGTCAAACGGGTCGGGTTTGGGTCGGGTCAGTTTGGGTCGGGTCAGTTTGGGTCGGGTCATCTCGGGTTTGCTCAATCTTTCGGGTCGGGTCGGGTCGGGTCGGGTCGCTTTCGGGTTTGGGTCAATTTCGGGTTTGGGTCACTTCGGGTTTGGGCCATTTCGGGTATGGGTCATTTTGGGTCGGGACATTTTAGATTCATATCCGATTTATTTAGGCCATTTTCAGGTCAAAATGATCAAGTTAGTTTTCGAGTCAAGCCCGCGTCGAGCCAAACTCGCACGAGCCGACTTGGACCAAGCCGAGCTTGAGCTGCACGTAGGCCGTCTCGTCTCATTATCACCCCTAATCACAAAAAATTGAGTCATTTAGAATCATTTCAAATTGGACCGTCTGTAGGTCGGTGGTTTCGGGTCGGGTTATTTTGGGTCGGGTCTCTTTCGGGTCAGTCAAGGTTCGGGTCGGGTCTGGGTCGGGTCGGGTCAATTCGGGTTCCGGGTCATCCTCGGGTCAGGTAATTCTGGGTCGCTTTCGGGTCTTGGGTCAGCCTTATCAGGTCGGGTTATTCGGGTCGGGTAAGTTTTGCCAGGTCTATTCAGACCCCCCCTCCTGAAGGAGTTAGTATGCCCATATGTCCGTAATATTGAATAACTGATTTATTCTATGTGGCTACAATGTTCTGCTAGGTGCCGCTTGTAGTCTGAGTCCTAAATGAGTTGGGACTCGGGTAGTATTAGTCAGTCCTACAGGGTCACACACTAGATGAGTTTTGGGCAATATTATAATTAATATTGATTAATTATTAAAGGAATAAGAATAATATTTATTATTCTTATTATACTTTCCCAATCCTAGATAGTCTAGGATTCACTTGAACTCCCTATATAAAGAGATATAGAGAGAGGTGTTTATTATGAGTTTTTCTAGAGAGAAAAATCTCAAGGGAACTAAGAGGGAAGAAAATTGCCCATAAAGTTTGTACTAGCATACACACTCATATTGTGTGGATACCGGTAGATGCGCAACACTTGGGGCGTTATTGTGAGACGGTCTCACGGATTATATTATTATTCACGAAGCTGCAATTTGGGTTTTATTATACTTCTTTTTATTAGCATATTATTGGAATTCTTCCGCATCCAAGTAAGTTTGCTAATCACCGCTTTGTTTAATCTTAATACTTAACATGCATGAGATCTTGGGAATTCTGTAATTCAAATCTGTTGAAAATCGTTACAGAACCCTACAGTGGTATCAGAGCGAATATGTATTGTTAAGTATTAGATTAAAAGGTTGCACCTTTAGATATAACTAGTTTTAGCCCGTGCAAGATTGCACGGGAGTGTTATTCAAAATTCTAATAAACTATATTTAACTAAATAGATATGTTATTTATATAAAGTTTGACAATGAAGTATTAGATTGATTAGTTGTTACATTTACGTTATAAAAAATAACTATATTCATATGGTATTCATTTCAGTTTTAGTTATGTGTTAAAACTTTTGGTTTAAAATAAACATGAGCATATGTTATTTCAAAAAATTGGAATTTTTAATAATTTTACTATTTTATACGGAGTATTAGTTTTAATTGCGTTATACTTTTTTTTTAAAATAAAAATAGACCTAATTTCGGGTTGAGTCATGGGTCGCGCATGTCTTTATCTAAATGTTCGGGTTATTATCGGGTCATATTTGCCACAATCCGCTTCTTCAAATGGGTTGGTCCTTGACCCGGCCTGGTGTCCACATCTAGCTATAAGTCGCACACACTTTACCACCTTGTAGGTACCCTATTTACTCGTCTTATCATATCAAACCCTCAGCCCATATACACATATCAAACCCAAGTAAAATATGTGCAGCATGAGTTTTAAAACCGTGGACTCATATACACATACCAAACCCTCATCAAATTTCTCCAACCCCAAATATAAACCACAAAATTGTAAAACGCCCCCTCTCTCTCGGCCGATTCTCTGCCGCCTTTCATTCATTCCTCCTTGTTAGCATCCCCAAATGAACAAACACATGTTTCAATCTAAGTTGATTATTTCAATCTCAATCCAATACCACCATTCTACTTAAATGTCTTCATTTTAGCCCGTAAAAATTACAGTAGTGGTCTACAAAATTAGTTTAATATTGGTTTCTAATGAATTTATTTTACTTTTAGGTTACGGTATGGCAATTAATAGATTTGTACGTCTAATTAGGAATTAACAGATTTATCTAATTTTATATTTTCTTTAAAAAAAAATTTCAGTTTTTTTATTAAGCTTTTTATCTTCCTTGAGATTTTTCTTTTTCGTCATATAAAAGTTCACTTTTTTGGGTTTATGTTTTATTTTTTGGGTGAATAAATTATGTTAATACGAAGTATTTATTTGTGTTTCTCACGCACAACATTACCACCTCGAAAATTTGGTCATATTTTATTTACATAAATTGAAACTAATAGCCGTTTTTTTTTATCTTTTAATAACTAAATTAAATAAGATCAGTTAAATGATGTGTTTTTTTTGGATATTTGATTTCTTCATCATAAAAAAATTATTTCTATAAATATTAAGTTTAAATCAGATATTTTAGATCCATGTTGTACTCTTTGTTTTCTTTTGAATTCCACATGGAAAGACATCTTGTTATTATTTTCTCATAAAATTTATATTATATTTGAGCTTCATTGTAATATAATGAGTTTAAAATCTATATAAAGGCGATGAGATTCGTTTTAATAAAGCTCGTAAAATGTACATATAAGCTCAAATATTTTATTATAAAGGTCAAATTCTATACAACTTGCTGTATAGTTTACTAATTAGAATAAATCTATAGTCTACCAATTTATTCAAAATTTTCTAAATTGTCTTAATTACCATTAGTTTTTCCTTATTTTCTCCATCCACAACTAATTTGAGCACTAATTTGAATTTGACTAAGTTTTACAATTATTAACCGCAATTGTTCTTTTACGACCGTCGCATGGTGCGACCAGTTAACGGTGACCACTTTTTGACAAATAGTGACCATTTTTTGATAGATAGTGACCATTTTTAGAGTAAAAAATGACTATATTATTTTTTCAGATTGTCACTATTTACCAAAAAAAATGGTTACTATAGATCTAAAAGTGATTACATTTTACGAAAAAACATGGTATGAGATCGTCGTACAGAAGAGTTACTGATTATTAACATAAGTCTTTTTGGCACATTTTAAAATGACCCAAATACTAATAATCGAGAAATTAAGTTTTCAACATGTCTCATTAAAGACGGACATATCCGTTTTCAATGAATAAACGTCAGGTTGCTTCACACAAAAAGGCAAGTTGGAATCCTCTTGATTTTCCAATTGCCCCCACACTTGTCTTGTTATAAGAGATAATCCTACTTATCTTAATTGAATACGGATATACCCGTATTCAATGAGAATTTGTGTTAATTTTTTTTTAACTCAATAATAAATTTATTTCTAGCAAATATTTATGGAGTAGTGTTATTTGTGAATTGTGAGTAGAATCAATCAGATAAAAACTGCATCTCACTTGGGAAATTGGAGGACCGATTGAGCCCAATTTACTGAATTAATAAAAACACTCTCCCTCTCACAACCTAAACCCTAACTCACTCCTCACCGCCTATCACTCCAGCTCCCATATTCCAATATATCTCTACCTCTAGCCATGAGCCTCCATCTTCTATCTTTGTACCATCCCTTGTATCATATAAATAAAATAAAGTAAGCTCTTCCATCTAAATAAATATTCTACATTGGATTCTAAAGTATCCTTATCTACATGAACATCAACTAAAAAACCATCTTTCACCTTATGTTCTTCATAACCATTAGCCAAATCAACTTTCTAACCAGTACGGAAAATTACTTATACTACGAATCATACGCATCTTTTTTTTTTTTAGAAATCGAATGGTATGATATAAAATGTGAGATATTTGATTGCATGTCTCAAAAGCTTGATTTTTGGTTGGTAAATATTTAATTTTCGATTTTATTTTACAACTTTTGTATTTCAATTTTTACTTAGTACTGTATTTGAATATGTTTTTTTTTATGGATTGAAGATTTTAAAATTTTTTTAGTAGAAGATTAGAATATAATACAGCACCACTGTTGTGTTTAAATGTTTCTACGGATTATTGATCTTCCTTTATTTTTTTTGTTATTATTATCAATCCAAATTAAATATTTGTCGTAAATATTTTATTGTACCTCTCACGCTTAAAGTTGAAAATTATCGAATACCCTACTGTAAATATTTCGCCCGTAATCCTCTCACGGTTAAAGTTGAATAAATTTTCGTCGTTAAAAAAAATCCACATTAATATCCACATTAATTTTTGTTGATTAAATTTTTATTTAAAAAAATCCAGATTAATAATATCCTCGTGAGTAAGATTGAAAAATTTCCGAAACTGAGTTCAACGTAGAAATTCTCATAAATATTTCCGAAACTGAGTTCAACGTAGAAATTCTCATTGACATTTCCGAAACTGAGTTCAACTTAAAAAAATTAGAAATAAAAATAAAAATCCTGTGTATAAGTGGTGGGTCCCACTTGGAGAAAATGAAAATTGCTGACTGGACTGCAGATGTGGCTTCATGAGGATGCAGTATTTGCTTGGGTTTTAATAGATAGAGGATTGTTGTATCTTTGTGTTTATTCTTGAGTTTCCAGATTGGAGTTTTGAATTGAATTAGTTCAATTGTATACAATTGTTGTATGTTGTTAAATATTAAATTTAGGGTTGTATCATGTTAGATGTTGTATTGTATCGTAATATTTGATATTATGATGAATTCCTTTAATTTGATTAGAAGGAACCCTAATTTAATTGATTTAAGAAAACCCCTAATTTATTGTTGGAAACCCAGTTTTAAGATTGTCTTAAAATCCCAATTTGATTGGATCTAATTAGATTAGATATGTAACAAACCCTAATTTGATTAGGTGGTTAAATTGTTTAATTACGTGTGTAATGCTCTAATTTGATTAAAGCAAAATTACTGTTTACGGTTACTATTCACGCGTGTTTCGGTAAGTTACTGTTCATCAGTTTTGATTTTCGGATTTTGGTTTAAAAGTAGTGTTTTTTGAGTGTAAACGACGTTTTAAACAAGATTGCATAGCAGGGTCAACGTTTTTAAGCCAAATTCTGACGTCTTGTTAGACTTTCAGGTGCTTTTTAATTTTAAATTATGATTTTTGTTTTTTCATAATTGGTTTTGTGATTTAATCAATTTGATTCATTGATTCATTGTTACAATGGTTGTATTGATTTAATTTTGAAATTTTATTAGTTTGATACATAGTATGATATGATCATGATACCTATGTTATTACGTTTTTGCATAAGATGTTCAAAAACTACAATTTTGAATTGTTGACGATTATGAATCGTTTTTGGAGTCCTTAACATGACTTGTTTTAATTTACAATTGCATGTATATTACATTTGTATAATGTGATGTTTAATGATTAATTAAAGCTTTGTATGTAAATTAGAACGGCTAGGTTCCCTTATACCATTTTTCTTAAGAGAACTAGCGTCATGCTTAGGACTTTTGTCATGTTTGACTCCACCTTCCCTCAATTAAAATATTAAGTAATGTCCTTCCAAATTAACGACTGTAAAAACTTATATCGTTGGAAGTATTGTCTGCCAAAGTAGAGTACTCCTTCTATGTAAGCTGAGCAGGTGGGTAACAGTTATCCACACGTGAGATTTGGTACACTTAACAAAGTTATCAAAACAGTTTTGGACTTTGGGGCAAATAGTCAAGTCACATAAGATGTTACATGACGACTAGGAGTCGCATTTGATGCGATTGACATTTGATGGCTACCTTGATATGTGTAATTTGGGCGATGAGCCAAAGCTCACTCACGTTATATATGATTAGGGATCCTAGAATACTATGCACATATGAGGGTTATGTGTGTAGTAATTTTATCTTAAAATTGTTTAAGAATGTCGTACAAATTGTGTGTCTTAAATCGATTAAGATCATCACAGTTTATTAATATATTGAATTAGTTTTGCATATGTTGATAGTTGTAAGATGTCATTATTGTCATGTTTTTCAAATGGGTTTGAATCGTTCAAATTCATAGATTGGTTTCTTTGAGAATTGTTCTCAATTATGCAAAGTGAGGTTTATCTTCAAAAGAGAATTTCTAGCAAACCATATTCAATGCTAATGTATAGTTTAGACTATATTGCGAAAGTCATAAAGATGACAATTCGTACCATATATGTCAATTGTCTAAAATAATGGAATTGTTCCCGCTTAGTGAGAAAAATATGTGAGATGATCCAGTTACTTCATTCGTCATTATTATGACATAATTATATTGATAATTTTTGAGTAATTGGATATCCTTATTATCAAAAGGTTGATGACTGAAATCGTTTCAGTTATATCTTAAGTTACGTTCAGTTCAATATGAATTGGGCACGTAAATTAAGCAAATTTCTCACTTAGTGACATAAGATGTTGAAGACAATCGAGTCTTGTATCAAGAAGATTAAGAAACTAATGTTCTTTGAGTTCATTAGTAAAGAGGCTTTCAGATATGAGCTTAGACACTGATAATGGGAAAGGGAATGACAATTGTTGTCAAGTCCTACCTTAAAATCAATGTCTATAGGTATGAAAATCGCTTAGTAATTACCGTCATTAATGTAATGACAAATAGCATTGGAATGGTAGCTCATAGCAGTGTCTCGAAGATCTGCAAAAGTTATTGAAGTATGACTTCAAACTGGAATTGCATGTTATAGAAGTAAAAGTTACTACGAATATTCTACTTTAAGGTATAAGATACCAAAGATGGTATTTACATTATGAATGTAATGACTTGTGATAGTAGAATAATGGTAAGGAATGTGATAAATCTACGTGTATAATGAACAAATGTTGTTGCATTATGTGTATAATTTATTCGTTTGAATGTTATATTGTTCAAAACTAGATTTGAATAAAATTTATTCATACAATGTCATTAGTAGAATGTTAATTCTTTTCATGTTTAAACATAAATTGAATTAATATTTTATAAAGAACAAATGTTGTTCTTTTTCTGGTTAAGACAATTTTAGTTTTGTTCAATCTAATCTATAACATGAAAGGCAAAGGATTCAAGTCTTATGACCCAAGTTTCACACGCTTACAACAATGTCTTTTGAGCCATGAAACGAGAAACACGTGTAGAAGTTCCATGATGATGGATTTCTAGGCCTTATTGATTTGGATCAATTAAGGCAAGTGTAGTTTGTTTATATGCTAAAAGGATTTAAGGTGCTCTAACTAGTTGTAGTAAGAGGGCGACCAACTAGTTTGATCACACATATTCAGATATGTGTGGGTTGAATAAGTCATGTTGCTAAGGTATAAGATTATAATACTTCAAATTACTATTTTCAGTAATTATGCATATGTTCATGTGATGAACATAAAGTCTGATTGTTTTAAAAGTTTGAAATAGAATCAGATTGAAGTAAGAGATCAACTTAGGAAGTCGATCAATATTTTTCGATTTGATCGAAAGGAGAAGCTTGAATCGAGTGTTTATGATCATCATAATAGTAATGAAATTGTTTCACTACTAGTCTTAATGAGACAGTGTAAGTTTCACTATAAGAATATTAGAGAAAAATTGTTTTCTTTAAAGGACATCACAAGCTAAGTTAATTTGAAGTCTTTTGGGAATGTCCCAAAGACATAATCATGCGGGTTAGACCCAAATGGGAAATATCATACTATTTATATTTGATGATGAGCGTTTTCTTAATAATTGTGGAATATTATGTCTTATAAGAGAATAAGAACTTTATTTTGATATGGTTCTTTCTATGATGAGTCATGCGGATCTCGTTATTTTTGGAGTTATGCGCTCTAAAGTATCTTGGTACACAATTTTGAAATTGTTTCTATCTAGGTCAATGAAAATATATTACATATAAGATATGTGCTTGGAATGGTTCCTATTATATTTTATTAATATTTGAGACTTTTAAAATGTTAAGAAAACAGTTTTCTGAAATTTAGTCTCGAATTTCTTACATATACTTTACGGGGTATTCTAAGATAGAATATCAAATCTACCGTTCATTCCAGTACAAAGTGTTTGTCACTTGGAATGATTCTTTAATGAGAATTGTGTCTCTAAAGAAATAGTGGGAGTAGAATAATCCTGGAAAGGTAAAGAATCGCATGATTCTTCTTCAAATGTTGAAGGAGATAGGTAAAATCCATGAAGATTTATGGATGTATCACTTGTGATTAAGCCCCGCATAAGTATGACTTTTAAAGGAAGCAATGATAGGCTCCAACTCTAAAAGCGTAAAATGGCTTGAGGCCATGAATCCAAAATGGTTTCATGTATCATTACAAAGTATGGACTTTAATTGATACACCCGGTGGTGTCACAACCATATAGTGTTTGGATTCTCCTAGCAAATGTCATTATTCATGAGATGAGTTTGACATGAGGCGTACATGAATAATATAGTTTTCCTTAAATGGAAATATGCAATAAGTTGTGTAAGACACATCTTAATATTCATGTAATTATAGTGCGCTAGGTAAATGAAAAGTTTTAAAGGTTTATTTATAGACCGAAACAAGTATCTAAAAGTTGGAATCTTCGATCTCAACAAAGTAATTCAAAATGGTTTTGATTTCTTTGAGATGATGAGAGTATTGTGTATATAAGGAAACCAGTGGGAGTAAACTCTCTTTTATGATTGGTATGTAGTTGACATACGTATTCAAGAAACGACATTTTGTTGTCTCGTGGAGACTTATTAGCAAAAATGTTGTTTATTATGCGCTCGTATGACGAGTAGAATACCGATCTAGTCCTTGTGACTGTTATGAATAACATGTGAAAATATTCATATTAAAGAACCAAGAAAAGAAAGTGTTCTTCTTGTGATAAAGTAATCATTGTAAGCGTGTTACATTGATATCAACTTCAAATAGACAAGTATGGTTCCCGATTGTAATCTGGACACATTTTGTTTATATGAAAAGTAATTGCATGCTGAAATGGTTCAAGCACGTTGCTATGACTAATCTTACAACAAAAAATGAGTACTTTGTTGCTTATGAAGCATCAAATACAGTACTTGGTTTGAAAAATCAAACCTATACACACTATATACTTTGTTGCTTATGAAGAAACAAAGAGTACATTTGATTTATGAATCAAACGCGTGTTATTGAGTTTACTTTATTTAGATAAGGTAAAATAAACATATACAAGATAATGACCGATGCAATGGTTGCATGTCCCGTACAAAACCTCTTTCGCGGCTATAGTATGAAAAGTCATAATACTGCGATTTGTATAAGACGCATTAGCGAGTGGTCTTAATACTACCGAGAGGTCTTCTTTTCAGTGGGAGGTTATGTTCGACATGATTGATACGTTTGTATGACATGTTTCTTTTATATGATAAAAGAATTGATTTTGCATTTAATTATGGTATAATTGAATGTTTGTCCCAAAATAGTATACATTGTTTAAACAGATTACCAAGTGCGTGACTTGGTTATGGAACTCTGTTTTATAAGATAATGTATTTATATAAGTCTCTAATCATAACATAGTGAAAGGGACACTTATGCCTTATAATGATTAGTATGTGAGTTGGTTGATGACTATGTTCCGTAAGTCATTGATATTGTGATATCAAACCAGGCACATTGATACATGTTAGGAATATGTATTAGACGGGACCGTCAAAGAACTTTGTTAAGGTTTCGCTTAGTGTCAACAAAGTTTCTTTCACCGTAATTGGTAGTCTTTAGACCTGAGTCTTTCATTATTCTGTACATGTAAAGTGCTAGTTTTGACATCACTAAACGTCAGCCGTGACTGGTGGCTATAAAGGTGATGGTTGGACTTGTCATGGAACATGTGATAGGATGTGGTTAGACAAGATGGGATTTGCTCCTTCTTTATGAAATAAGTTTATCATCTTCGGCCTCTCGAAGAGTGTGAATTGTGTAAGTGCATGGCCATGCCCAGACGAGGTGAAAGTCAGTCGTCTGTTGTAACAATTCAGCTCAGAAATTCGAGAAAAGAGATTGAGATTTATAGGGATGATACTTTGCCTACCCTATTCTCATCTGAAGAGATAGAAGTAAAGAGATTATGGTGCCTTATAGGACATAAGTGCAAGTGGGAGACTGAAGGAGTTAGTATGCCCATATGTCCGTAATATTGTATAACTGATTAATTCTATGTGGCTACAATGTTCTGCTAGGTGCCGCTTGTAGTCTGAGTCCTAAATGAGTTGGCACTCGGGTAGTATTAGTCAGTCCTACAGGGTCACACACTAGATGAGTTTTGGGCAATATTATAATTAATATTGATTAATTATTAAAGGAATAAGAATAATATTTATTATTCTTATTATACTTTCCCAATCCTAGATAGTCTAGGATTCCCTTGAACTCCCTATATAAAGAGATATAGAGAGAGGTGTTTATTATGAGTTTTTCTAGAGAGAAAAATCTCAAGGGAACTAAGAGGGAAGAAAATTGTCCATAAAGTTTGTACTAGCATACACACTAATATTGTGTGGATACCGGTAGAGGCGCAACACTTGGGGCGTTATTGTGAGACGGTCTCACGGATTATATTATTATTCACGAAGGTGCAATTTGGGTTTTATTATACTTCTTTTTATTAGCATATTATTGGAATTCTTCCGCATCCAAGTAAGTTTGCTAATCACCGTTTTGTTTAATCTTAATACTTAACCTGCATGAGATCTTGGGAATTCTGTAATTCAAATCTGTTGAAAATCGTTACAGAACCCTACACCTCCATGTAGACATGGGGAAAAGGGCGGGTCAGCCCGGCCCGGCCATGCCCTACCTGGCCATCTGGCTATTATGACCCGGCCCGGCCCGGCCCGTTGCCAGACCCGTTCCAGCCCGCCCCTCCCCCCTGGCCGGGCCCGGGTCCATGATTATTAGCCCGGCCCGCTCCCCAGCCCGCCCTCCTGGCCGGCCCGGCCCGGCCCGGCCTTGGCCCGCCCCACCCAAATAGAGCTGTTGGAGTAACGGCTATTTTTCTTATTTTTTTAATTTTTTTTTTGTTTTTTCCCTACTTAATTTCATATAAATACCCCCTAATTCTAACACTAATCCTCACACTTTCTCACTTCTCTATCTATTCTATTCTACATTTTTACATATATCAATTTTCAAGTTTTTATAATAGTTACAATATAATTTTAATACTTACTATTATATAAAAATATAAAAATTATAATTATATAAAAAATGGAAGAGGGAAGAGATTATACTCCGGAAGAATTTGAAGCCATGTTTGCGTCTCAAGAGGGTAATAAATTTTTTTTTCAATTAGTGTTATTATTATATTTCAATTTCGATTTTTAATTAGTGTTATTATTTATTTTACTACAATTTTTTTTTGATTCACAATTTCACATATCTAATTATATTATTTTAATTTATTGTAGGTTCTAACCGTAATGAAGAAGTTGAACAAGGAGAAGAAGAAGAAGAAGCGGGTGGAAGTAAACCATCAGGAAAAGTGTCCTATGTATGGAAATATTACGAGAAAGTGCCCGTCCCAAATAAACCAAGGCATTTTCGTTGTGTATGCACGGTTTGCCGTGACATAAAAAAGATTATGAAATCTTATGCTTGGTCCATTGGAACCGGGTTTGGAAGTATGAGTCGGCACTTGAGGAACGACCATGGTATCACCGCAAGTGGTGTTGGTAGCCAAACTCAAACTCAACTAAGCGGTTTCATGAGTGAACAAGCCGGCGGAGGTAAGCCTTTCTTTTATTCCCAAAAAAATATGATTGATCATATGGCCACTTTTGTTAATCTTGAAGAGTTGCCTTTTACTTATGGTGAAAGTGTAAATTTGGAAAATTTTAATAGGCTTGCTTTACAACCGTCTTATTCTCATGTTAACCGTCACACTTTGAAAGATCGTACTATGGAACAATATAAAGAACAAAAAAAAGAATTGATTGCATATTTTGCTAATTTTGATGGTAGAGTAGCATTAACTAGTGACACATGGACTTCAAAACAAAATAATCCATTTATGTGTGTTACCGTCCATTGGATTGATAATGATTTTTTTCTACAAAAACGTATTATTGCTTTTGATATCATGGAAGAAAAACACACCGGTTATAACATTTATTTGCGTCTTAAGAAAACGTTAGATAAATTTAATTTGACTAAAAAGCTTTTCTCCATCTCTTTTGACAATGCATCGGCTAATACTAAATGTATTGATTATGTTCTTCAAATGGATGATTTATTGCTAAATGGTGATCTTGTGCATGTTAGGTGTTGTGCCCATATTATTAATTTGTCGGCTCAAGAAGGACTTGCTTTTTTAGCACCACTTTTAGAACCCATTAAAACTTGTATTAATTGGACTAGAAATGCTAGATCGATGAAAACACAATGGAAAACATTATGTGATAAACATGGGTTACGAAATAAACAATGGGGTACCGATTGTGCCACTAGGTGGAACTCGACATATAAATTGATTAAACAAGCTTTAAGGTATAAAAATGTTTTAACTGAGTTTTATAATAGTCACCAACGTGATGAAGATGCAATGATTGATAATAGTATGTGGACAATTGCCGCTAATGTTTGTAACTTATTAAAACCGTATTACAATGCCACCAACGTTTTTTCTCTTGTGTACGAGCCTAATGTGCATTTAGTTATACTTGAATGTTTAAAAATTGTTATTGCTTTTAAAACTGCTGAAAATGTTGAACCATGTTTAATACCAATTGTTGATGATATGAAAACAAAATGGGTAAAATATTTTACTTCTTTTCCATATATATATGGCGTAGCTTCCTTATTAGATCCATGTGTTAAACAAATAGGTTTAACTAATAGTTTACTCTTTTATTATGAAATGCTTAATATTATCGACTTTGATGTTGAAATATATGTCCAAAAATGTATTGATGTTTTACGTGAATTATGTAAGATTTATGCTAAGGATAAGGGGGAGTCTTCTTCTAGTAGTTCCGTAACTACAAAAAGCGCTCGTTTCGACGACCAACTTCATTCTATTTTATTTCGGAGAACCCAATCCTCATCGTCCTCCACTTCTACTCTCGCTACAAAAGAACTTGACGATTATTTAACGCATGGGGTTGATACTAATGATACGGATTTCAACATCCTTCTTTGGTGGAAAGCCCGTTCCATCCAATTCCCCTTACTATCAAAAATAGCTAGAGATGTGCTTGTTGTTCCCGCTTCTACGGTTGCGTCGGAATCCGCTTTTAGTGCAGGTGGAAGAGTTCTAGATGATAAAAGATCTCGTTTGGCTCCCCCAACCGTAAAGATGTGTGTGTGCAAAAGAGATTGGGATCTAGCCAAGATAAGACGTCAAGGGGCAAAGGAGTTCGACCCATTAGAAGCCGACGAGATAGTGGCTACCGATGCATCATCCGGGAACTAAAGATACACCTCCAATCCATAAAAAGGTAAGTCGGGTAAGTAAAGAACTACGTCGGCTTTGATTCTTTCGAGATACGTAGGCACCTTAATAATTATAATTTTTTTACTTAATATCAAATTAAATTAATTTGGTATTATTTGAAAGAGTTATATTCATTTTGATCAAGCCCTTTTTAAAAAAAAATTAAAAACCCATTATGTCTTTTATATTTTGTCTCTTACATTGTGTTCTTTATAGTATGTATTTTATAGTTTGTCTCTCCACGTCATGTAATATTTCAATTCGTAGTCATTTAATATGTAAGTCGTTTCTATTATGAAGGAAATGAGGAATGTATGCCATTTTAATTATGTAAGATTGTAAGTTACTAATTATTTAATTATCGTATTATGTAAGTCATGAGTATGTAAGGCGATTCTATTATGGAGGAATGTAAACCATTTTAATTATGTAAGCTACCAATTATCGTATTATTTTTTTTCTTTTCTCCACATTTAAGTTCAAAAAAAAAAAAAAAATCGAACTACTCCTGGCCCGGCCCGGCCCTGAATAAACCCGCCCACCCCAACCCCACGGGCCAGGCCCGGGTCAACACTCAAAGAGCCCGGCCCGGTCCGGCTCAGCCCGCCCTCCCCAACGGGCCTGGCCCGGGTCAGACCAGGTGAACCCGGCCCGCTACCGGGTCAGCCCGGCCCGGCCCGAACCCGGCCCGGTACCATGACTACCTCCATGTTACCTGCCTCCGTCTCCTTCGAAATGCGTCACAATGTGTTACTAACGCCTCTTGACACAGTTGCCAAAAGAAAAGTTTAACTCGAGGTCAAACTAGAACGTTCCAGAGTCTTGCCCATAACCACTTTTCCTTCTCCCAATTCGACGTCGAACCCACATCCACCTCGTCTCCTGTTAACATCCTATAAGCCGACTGCTCAGTATATATTCCGTCTTTGTCCTGACTCCAATACCATTCATCAGCAGGTTTGATATCGCTAATTCTAATCCTTTTAATTCGATTTCTCTCAAAAGGTTGGAAAAGGTTGTCAATCCTCATTATCGTTCCTCATTAACTCCGACACCCTCATCGTTTCCTTCCCCTGGGGACAGGCTGAAATTACCTGCCTCGTTTGTGTGTCCGGGATCCACGCATCTCCCCACACCATGGTATCAAGGCCATTCCCAATCCGACGTTGTAGGCCACCTTTTACCGTGTCTCGAGCCTCAAGAATACTTCTCCAGGTATAGCTAATTGGGTTAGACCCGAGAGCTCCAGTCATCAAGTTCTCATTTGGGAAATAGCTCCCCTTCATTATTCGAGCCCATAGCCCCTCCGGATCGATTATCAATCAGCCTCCACACCTGTTTCTCTAGTAAAGCCTTCCAAGTGTTGGGGACTTTCTTAGGTGGAGGTTAAGATTGGAAATGATAATGTGAAGATTTATGGTGGTCGGCTCTTTGCTAGCGTCGACTTAGTCGTCCGAGAACTCGTCGGAGTGGTTTGGTTGGCGGGTGACAATTGTTGCTGGGTTTTATTGTAGTTTCGGAAGGTGGTGGCAGCTGGTGCCTGGTGGTGGGTGGATGTAAATGATGCAAAAGAAGAGATTGATTAAGAGGGGTACTTTTACTAAGGATATAGTGGGTAATTTATTTAAGATTAAAAAACAGAGGAAAAATTCATAAAACTGACCTTATAATAACAATTAAGTACTAAATCTAGTTATTAGGTATCAACTTACTAAAAGTTGTAGGTTTGTAGGTAGTAATGTGAATAAACAAATATAATATGTAGTATTTTGAAAAATGTCAACTATAAGACCATCCCCAAGCAAGGTCAATTGGTAGGTCATGACCTTGCTTGGTCATGCTAATGATGTAATTACACAAGCATAATTGGTGACCTTCTTTGCTAATTGGTGACCAAAGGTCAATTTGTGACCATGGTGGAACAAAATTGACCACCTTAGTGACCACTAGGTGTACAATTTTTATTGGTTGAACAATATAAAAACAATAAAATAAGTATATAGTATGGATTGTGAAGTGGAAAATGATTGGGTTGATGACCTAGGTCGTGACCTTCTGCTTGGGAGGGTGAAAGTAGGTCAAGATAAATAAAATGGGATTAAGAGTAAAACCGGGTCGCGACCTAGTTAGCGCGACCTCTGCTTGGGGATGGTCTAATAGGTACTAGGTAGTATTTTGCAATTGAACCTAAAAATTATAAAAAAATTGATACACAATGTACTCGGTAAAACAATTTAAACAAGATCTCACATGACTATTTTTTATTCTATATATTAGAAGTTGTATCGAAAATTCTTCTCACATATGAATAGTGTCCAAAAACCAAATGTATACGGAGTAAAATTGAATGAAATTGAGGGAGTAACACTTTGACTAAAAAACGTTTTAACGTGGCCCACAAAAACGAGTACTGAAAATATTCTCTTTATTTTTTTTCAATTGTTCAGTTTGGTTATTTCATATAATAAAGGAATGAATAGACAAGCAATTAGAAAGCAATGCAATACTGAATAATCGAAGAGACAACTAGCATTGATTAGCAATGCAAGCCGTCTATCTGATTATTCAGTACTAGGAATAATTCTTCTGATGTGGGTAATAATTTAACGGCTTGGGAAAAGAAGATCCTACCACCTGTGTTTTATGACTTCCTAGGCAATACAAATTTCCACATGCAACCAAACGACCCCTTAGAAATCGTTAACAAGATGTTCATATTGATGCTTATTCAAACTGCCTTAATCTTGACTATCAGATTAATTGTATGCGACATGTTGATCAGGACATCAAGCATATCGTCAAATCTATTAGGAATATTAGCAATCCATGTCTATTGGGTAGTTATTGCACTAGATATTTTAATAAGATACCTCATAGACAACTAATATTCTTTCAAACTTATTTTTTTAACTAACTTTAAAGTTGATCCAATCTGATTATTATTAGTTATATCAACCATTACATACCCGAAAACATTTTTAAAATGGGTGTTCATTTCCGCAATATACATTTTACTTATTATAGTACACATTTGACCATTTTACCCTCTTCATTTCTCCCTCTTCCTACTCCTATTGTACTACATGAGAAAAAATAAACCAAAAAAAATCACGTAGTACATTAAACAAGCCAAACCACCACTGCCACCATCAACCACCACCACACCCTCGGCCACCCACTTTCCCAACACCCGCACCCACCGACGCCCCTTACGGCCCTACCCTCACCGGCAAGCCTACCCTTTTTCCTTCATCCCTACGACCCTACCCTCACCGGCAAGCCTGCTCTCAGAACCGCACGCTTGCCATCGGCCCGCCGTTAACCACCAACTACGCCGGCGGTAGGCCTTCACGCGTTGTGATTCACCAACTACCGTCCTCCTCGCATGTGCCACCCAACAACCAGTAATTGAAAAATTGGTTAATTTGAAACCGTAAACCCTAATTTAAATTAAAGGATAAGACAAAAAACATTACTTGAGAAGCAAAATGCAATAGAAGAATCATTAACATGTTTTCGATATAAATTATCATTTACATTTGATAAATTTTGGTTACTTTGAGTAGTTGCGGTAGGGCTATGCATTGGCTGAATTAGATTTTGAGATTTTTTTTGTTAGGGGTATGATAATGGAAAGTTTTGTGTAAAAAATACTAAGAAGAGTAAAATACGTACTGCGAAAATAAACTGCGTTTAAGGTAATGCTGAAAAAATAAGTATTTGTCGATTTGGGTTGGGTTTAAAACTATTTATCAAAATGGTGTCCACGTAGGCTCGAATTTTCAAAACCTGAAATACATAACAAACACTCCATTGGGAATGACGTGTCTTTAATTTTTTTTTTTTCTAAAAAAAAAAAATTGTATTGTTCACAGACACGCCATTCCCAATGGCGTGTCTCTGTAAAAAAACCCGTCATTCCCAATGGCGTGTTTACTTTTAGTCAATTTTTGTAAGTTTGCATTTTCCTACTCACTAGAAACACGTCATTGCCAATGGCGTGTTTCCTCCGTGTTTTTGGTTCGCGAAATCCGAGCCTACGTAGACACCATTTTGATAAATAGTTTTAAACCCGACCCAAAACGACAAATATTTTTTTTAGCATTATTTTAAAAATGCTTTCTAGATAATACCCCAAGTACTTGCTTTGCCCTAGTATTTTATTTTATGTAAATATTTCCCGGTACATTGTATAAAAGTGGTTTGTATAAAATTGTTTTAAAGTTTTTTTTATTATTTTAAATTTCTCAAATATACAACATTAAAAATAAAGTAGCGCGAAAGTGGCAATTTTCAACCTTGACTTTACTCAATGATGAAACTAGGTCGTTAGGTTTTATTTGTAACAACAATTTTTTTTTTTTATGGAATGTAAATTCATTAATATGATAAATTGTAACCATACAAGGCTGATTCGGCCCATAATAGGACGCTCAACCCAACCGACACATATAATCAGAGTAGTCTATTGTCCAAGCCTTTTTTGCTTAAAGCCCAACTCTCCTTCCCCCTATATACTCCACTCTATCTATCTGACCTACCACAACAATTCTAGATGTTTCCTAATCAAACCCCTAGATCCTGCTCCTTCTCTCATCCGCCACCATATTCACAATCCACTCTCTATCAACCTTCATCTTCTTCCTTGCTAATCCCCGGAACCACGTTCGTAGTTCCTTTATGATTCTCTCTGCCAATATATGAGGTCGATCCAATCTCTTCTCATGGTAAGCTTGATTCCGCTGCCTCCAAATGAAGTAACAATTAAGCCCCATAACTTTAATCGAAAGTGAAATTAAACTCATTGTTTGATTTTTCATGATTATCCCACCCCAAAAGTCATTTTATATTCCAATTAGTCAAATCTAAAATTTATTTTTCTTTATTTTTAGATTTTTTATACAATACTCCCTCCGTTTTTTTATTGTTCTTCCCATTTGATTTTGGATCAAAAACCAAGGAAATAGTGATTATGACTTTATGAGTTAGTGGGCTATTTTTAAGCTAAAAAAATAGGACTAATCAAGTGAACTTAAGTCATAATCTTTCCCACCATTTCTTCTTGGTAACTTAAAACAAATATTTAGGGTACAAAATAAAGAGGGAAAGTGGGATACCTTTCCCAGGCTAGTTACATGATAATTGGGGGGAAACCAAATTGCATGAAAATTTAAATTTCCCACCTAAATACATCATCTCATACCAATGCTATATAAAAAAGGCATAGTCTTTATACAACCACATTGAGAGTCCAAGTACTGAAAAATTACAAGAAATTAGGAGTTCAGTTACATAAACCAACTTAAAAGAGATTACTACCAAACTACATAAACCAACTTCTTAGCAAACACATTTACACTATGAAGAAACCGAATTTGAAGGATGATGAAAGGCATATAATTGTTTGCCTTTTACTTGAGAGTTGCAAAAATGGAAAGCCAACTCATGGAAAAATCAGTGAGGTTGCTGGGTTGTTTATTGTATCAAGGCGGTCTGTTTGTACCCTCTAGACTGCTGCAAAAAAACAGAGGCAGAATCAAGTGCCAATAAATGTTAGAAGTAAGATTCCAGAGAAAAAGGGAAGAGACAGATTACCATGTCCAATTGAAAAAGTATTGGCGCTGGAAGTGTCAAAGAGAACAACACTCAAGCGCTTGGGTAAATCAATTGGTCATGCATGTGACAACCCTCGCAAATGCGGAAATAAAACATACAAGCATGTGATTTAATTAGCGGAAATACGGTATTTTAAAAACCTTTATACATGCAAGATAAATACGAGGAGTGTCAAATATTACAAACTAAAGTACGAAATATACTATCACAAGAGACGTAGTCTCTCCAAATGTTATCAAAGAAAAAGTGATTAGCAAACAAGCTAAATAACGTCTAGAGGTATTTCATCCAGGGACAACGCCCGCTAGCTCACACCCGAACCCACAATACCAAGCAAAAAGCCAACCAATCAAGCAACCTGTTCATCCATGAAAACCATGAACGCCACAGTCAGTGGGGAGTAACTCCGGGTTCTCCCAGCCATATCACATTAAAAGTACATCAAAGGAAATACAAAAGTAGAAGCATGCATATATAGATATACATGTGAAATACGATAAGGATAGATAGGCAATTCAATATATAATGATAAGAGAATATGGAATACAAATCCGAATCCATCATACTATACAAAGACTCGGGGAAGACATTCTTAGGCAACCGAATACGCTCACTAAGGCTTGCATCTCACCGTTAGCGGTATAAGTTTGATAAGATTGAGACTCGACAACCAAACCATGCCAAGTCATTCAATGATCAATCATATAATCATTCATGTAATCATCCATCCAAACACACCGACACAATGACTACATCTCTCACGGTAAATGAAACGCACTAGCACCGTGTACATGACAAGTATGATTAAAAGGCATCCACGAGATAAACATTTCCCTGAACGCATACACGATTCAATTCATTTCGATATGTGGACTAAATTTCCTCGGTAGGACGACGATAATAATAATACGGTCCTAGTCTAAATCTGGCCAGACTCTCGGAATAACGTTTTCCGATTCGACATGCGATAACATTTCGCATCCAAGACTCGGTCAATCATAGACGCCGAGTACCCCAAATTCGGTCGACATTCACGAAAGAGGCGGAAAAAAAGAGCACAAGCCTTACAACAAGCGGTACGCTACATGCAAATGACACCACCTCGCAAGTACACAACATTTGACGGCCGGGTCGATCAACGCAAAGCGTTCGCCTCCCAACAACGTCGTCGTATGCCCACTAACACATGCAATTAAGCAGTAGGATACCTCCCCGTTCCGACATTCCAGCCTTACGAACGTGGAGGTAGCCAAGGGAATGAGAGTACAAAGCACATAGGAAATTAGTGCTCAAACCGTAACTTGTGTAAAAACCGACTCAAAGTGGGACATATAAAAAACCGTCACTAAACATGAGAATAGGGAATTATATAACCTTAACTATGATAAAAAAAATGAATCAATACATGATACATAAGCATTAAAACAAGTTTATGAAGCATAATGAATAAGAAACATAGATCCCCTCTCCAAAACAACGTTGTTTGAAAATCAACTAAAACAAGGGTGCACTTCAAACGGTCATAACTAGAGTTCTAGACATGCAAATGCAGAAATTCCAAATGGAGGTGATAGCTTATCCTCTTACAGTTCCAACGGGATGTCACAAGCCCAAAACAAGCAAGTAACGAAGGCGATATGATCATTTTACGAAAAGGGGTCAGTGCAGGAAAACTGCAGTCAACTTGGGAAAACTGGCAGCGAGTAACGCTGCCAGCGCCGGACGACGCTGCCAGCGTCCAGGGAACGCTGCCAGCGTCCTGGTCTGGCAGGCACGCGATCCTTCAATCCGTCTTGCAATCCACATAAAACAATCATCATTTATCATCACAAACCATCAATTCTCATATCAATTATCAACTAACAACCATTATTAACAACACAAATCCTAAGATTACTAATCATATTCTAAATACGATTTCTAACATAGAAAACACATAAAAATACGTAAATGATATCGAGTAAACCTTCACCGTTACCTTTATGCGACTTTAAACGATTTCTAAACCTTCCTAGTCTCCACCTACAATTAGATAATAAAAGATGAATATAATTCACTTTTGAGAAAGACGGATAAATTGAAAAGCGAGAAAGACGGTAATTTTATTACCAATACGGATAGAGGAAGATGAGAGGGGAAGAATAATACGAACTTACGTGAATTTGAGCGAGAAATGAAAGAGTTATGACGATTTTAAGACGGATCAAAATGGAAACTAAGCTTTTGGGGTTTTCTTAGTGAGGAAGAAGGAGTTGAGTTGTGAGGAAGAATTAGGTTAGGGTTAGTATAAGTAGAGACTGAGTGGAAAAAGTCAAGAAAAGTCAAAGACGCCTGAAGACGTGAATTTCTTGAAATCTCGCGTAAAATCCAAATACGAACTCGAAAATTCTAAATTCGACACGGGAAATTTAATTCTAAACTAAAACTAAATTTTGCTGAAAAGTATCCGTATAATATTTTTAAATTACAAATAGGGTACATTTGCGGGTGTTACAATGCACCATCAACATGTCATAGATGGGTTAAACAAGGTATCATCAAGTCTCATACTAATGCTATAAAACCAGATTTAACCCAAGACAACAAGTATTTTAGATTACATTTTGTCATGGGTAAACTTGTCTTTGATAAGGTCTTAAGGTGTGTGAAATTCAAAGATATGAGTCACATTATCCATATAGACGAAAAATGGTTTTATATGACCAAGCCTAGTTGCAGATACTACATTGGCAGCAATGAACCAACACCTTATAGAAGTTGTAAGAGCAAGAGATACATAACAAAAGTCATGTTTCTAGCTGCTGTTTCAAGGCCAACTTACAATAGCAATGGAGAAGTTCTCTTTAATGGTAAAATTGGTATTTGGCCATTCACATATCAAGAACCAGCAAAAAGACGAAGTAAAAATAGAGTTGCTGGTACTATTGTCACAAAACCAGTGGAATCCATCACCATTGAAGTCACCAAAAGAACATTAATAGACAAAGTGATACCAGCCATTAAACAGAAATGGCCATCAGCAGCAACAAAAGAGATTAGCATTCAACAGGACAATGCTAAGCCTCATATAAATAGGAAAGACATAGAGTTTGTAGAGGCAGCAACAACAGATGGGTTTAACATCAAGCTAACCCAACAACCAGCCAACTCACCTGACTTAAACATCTTAGATTTAGGCTTTTTTAGGTCAATTCAGTCTTTACAAGATGAACACCCAGCAAAAAGTGTTGAGGAATTGGTGAAGAACGTTTCAGATGCATATGCAGAACAAACTGTAGAGTGTTTGGACAATGTATGGTTAAGCTTACAAGCATGCATTATTGAGATAATGAAAAAAAAAGGACACAATAACTACTCTCTACCACACTTAGGTAAGGCTGCACAAAGAAGGCAAGGGACATTACCAAGGGATTTAGTTGTCGATGAAGATTTAGTGGCAGAATGTATCCAATTTTTAATTACTTGTGGTTTGATTACAAATTTAGAAGAACTAATGTTAGAATTAGATATCCAAGTCCCATTCTTAAGTAATGTATGGCAGTTTGTTTGACAAACAAATTTGCTATGTTTGTTTGTAAACACAATCTGTATTTGTCCTTAGGACTTGTCTTTAGTTTGTTGAATGACAATTCTAAGAATCTTATGCTCAGAATAGTTATTTTGATGTCTGAAAATTGTAAGTTTAAGTTGGAATGAATGCAAAGTTAAGTTTAAGTTAAGTTTCAATGAATGCAAAGTTAAGTTTAAGTTGGAATGCAAAATTACTCTCAGCAAGCATGTTGTCCTCATAGAGTAAACTGACCTCATATAAGTACCTCATCAATCAGAGTCATTACATGGAGCCCTAGGTTATAGTTCCTCAACATGACACAAGTCCAATTGGTGGCATCAAATATGGGTCAACAACTATAAAACCCAAGTAAAAAGAGTACCTCAACATGGCTACATCTAATGGTGACATTAGTAGCAACAACATGGACCTCTTTTATTTGGGTGATACAGTATATAAGTCATTACTATCTGGTTGGGTAGCCTCTCTGTCCTCAGTGGACCTTCATTGAGGTTAAAGCTAGCAGTAAACCCAACATCAATATATAGATCAGCAAACACCAGTATCACTCTATAAGTGTAGGAACCACAGCATTAAACCCTCCATCAACACCAACTGTAATGGAGTAACATACCCACCATCAACATACCCAACAACATCATACACACTATCAACATAAAACAAACAGCATAAAACCAACATACCCTCTATCAACATAAAACAAACAGCATAAAACCAACATACCCTCTATCAACATAACCAACAACATCATAAACACCATCAACATAAAATAACCAACATAGCAGTCAACCCAACATCAACATCAACACAAAATCAACAGCAATAAAGTAACATACCCACCATCAACAACATACCCACCAACATCAAGCCTACCATCAACATAAAACTAACAGCATAAAATGAACAACACCAGAACAATCATCATCAACATCAACATAGCCACTTTCAACATACCCATCATCATAACAATCAACATCAACATCAACACAAAATCAACAGCAATAAAGTCACAATATAAACAAATACCGGTACTTTAAAACTATTAAGGTTACAATATAAACAATAAATAACCAATATAAACAGTATAAACAATGAGTGACGAGAAATTAACCTCCCTTGTTAATTCTTTTGTTGCGTCTCTCCATAAACCCGTTTACATACTCATTAAACCGCTTTGAGCATGGTGACAATTCAGAAACCGCCTCAACCTCTCCTTTTTTAGGAGTTCTCTGAATACATCTATCAAGATCCTCGACACAATCAGGGAGTTCTTCAACACATGAGTCAGGAACAACCGTATTTGTCTCAAGATACAGGGAAGAAGTCGCCTCGGAATCATCGTCGACGTCGGAATCAAGGAGCGATCCATAACCAGAGTAAGTATCAGGAGCCACATGACCAACTCCAGGTATATACAACAAGCCATCCAAAGAAGAATGATAGGAGGAAGATTCAACCTTCTTCTTTACGGAAGGAGGTTTAGAATCAGGATGGAGAACAAAAACTTTATCCATAAATAGAGAATGAGAGAAGTAAAACCAATGAAGGATGAAGAAAGGAAGAAGACAAAGGAAGAGATTAGGAGTAGAGAAGGATTTAGAGAGAGGATGGAGAAATGAAGGAAGACAAAGGAAGATATAGAACGGCGGAAATACAAAGAGATTTAGGGTTTCATATTTAGAATGATCTAGAGAGATGATAGGGTTGGGAAATGAAGGAATGAATGAAGACGCATAAATGAAGAAAGAGAGAAAAAGTGGTTGGGAAATATTGGTGGGAAGATTAATAAATGGAGGGAATAGTTAGTATAAGTGGGTAAGTTTATGGAGACTTAAATGGGATTAGATGGGTTAATTGTAGGGTATTTTTCGTAAATATGTAAGGCCAATTAGGATAGTTTGGTCATTTTACAAGAAAAAGAAGACCCATTAAAATAAACAAATCAAATGGGAAGATTATAGTGGTTAGGCCCAAAAAGGAAAGTGGGAAGATTATAGGGATATGGAGGGAGTATATAATTATAATAGCGAGTTTGTCTGATAATTTTATAATTGTTAAGACAATTTATTATAAATGTAAGAATAGTTCATAAACTTTATGGTATATTTATTTTGTTTATCACAAATGGATGTAAAATTCTTCTTTAGATGAATAATTTATTTTAAATAAATTAATAAAGTTTTTTTTTTGGTGAAAAGAAGAGGGATTATCCCGAATACATCGAAAGAAAAATAAACATCCTTCTAAACTACTATGAAATGACTAAAACTAGCAATTAGCCGATATTGGCTGGAACAACTCGAGGCCAAGATACACCTCCTATATCCTGTTGAGTGATTTGAAAAAGGTCTCGAGGGATTTCTTGTTCTCCCATAATAATGAGTTGACGGGTTTGATGAACTCCTTGATTTGCCAACCAATCAGCACATTTGTTCGTCTCTCTATAAAGTTGAAATTAGCAATTTTTAAGTGTTATTAATTGTATAATATAAAATGAATTTTTGTTGAGATTTAAGTGCAAATATAAATCGGTGTTAAATTTAACCGTTTGTTAAACTTAGAGGCCTAAATTTACAATTGAGCAAAGTTAAGAGGACAAATTATCACTTTTGCTAATAAGGCAAGAGGTTGGTACTTTGATGCTCGGTTCGGGTGCATGACACCTTCGTTCTCTGACCATATCGACACCCCGAACCCACAATCTTTGGTTCAATTTTGGGCCAAACCTCATATCAGAGATAAAAAATTAAAGATTATTCATTACAGTATTATTTCAAAATAATTTTTATATATGTTGTTTTATAGTATTTACTAACAACTCCTAATAATATATTAAATTTGAGATTTTCTCATCTAAGATGATTGAGAAACTATTGAGCAAAGTTAATTGAAGAAATTGTCATTTTTGCTAATAACGTAAGAGGTAGGTACTTTGATGCGCGGTCCGGGTGCCTAACACCGTCTCTGATCATATCGGTACTCCGAACCCACAGTCTTTGGTTCAAACCTGAGTCTGCATCAGAGATCAAAAAAACTTTTGACGACAATTTTATTTTCAAAAATCATTTTTTTTATCACAAATTCTCATTTAAGACGGACATTATTCGTCTTAAGCTTAAAACGGGTCAAATACATAACAAATCACCCCACTAGTTGCCTAGAAACTACCAAAAGTTTTGTCTTTATTATTGTCACTTGTTACTTTGTTAGTATCTGACTCGTTTAAAACTTTAGACGAATATACCCGTCTTAAGCAAGACTTGCTATTTTTTTATATGTTGGTTTATAAAATTTACTGAGACTCCTAACAATTTATAAAATTTGAGATTTTCTCTTGGATGTATGATGTTTTACCTAAGATGATAGAGAAACGATTGGCACAATTCAAAGTCTCAAATGCTACTGTATTATAGTTTTTCTAGCAGGAGGGTTGCAAACTTGCAATCTTATGGATGTTACTAGCTTCTCTAGACATTAATCAACTTGATTCTCAATATATTTATCTCATATTTTTTCTCACACGGTGTAATACTGTAATTTCTGATTTGTGACTTTAAATTTTCAATTTACTTGAACTTATATGTGTATCAGAGTATCAGTGTATGCATTAGCTTTATATTAGAATAACAATAAAATTTCTGTATGTAGAATTATAGATGAATATCAACGAATTACAAGAACAAGTTTAAGAAAAAAACGTCAACATTTGATTAGATTAAAAGCATACATATTCAAGCAAGTGTACAATATCTTCATCAAGCAATAAACAGAAATGGTTTAGCTGTTGTGTTGATACAAGGCTATACAAGGCGGAGTACCAATTCAACCGCCGCCTCCACCTCCACCACATCCGCCTCCGCCTCCGCATCCGCCACCGCCAACACCACCACCGCGGCCAATTATGATAATGCCTTCGCGAGGACGCTTCTTTTTCTCACCACTTTCGGCACAACCAAATACAATCATGGATATAACTGACATAGACATTACAATCAGGCATATGAAAATCACCAAACCACTAGAGTTTCCAAGTATCTTATAATCATTTCCATATGTGATATTTGGCAATTTCATAGCAACCAAGGATCTCACCATTGTGTGTTACGAGTATTGATTTGTTTTTGAAATAATATTGTCAGCTACAATGTTAGTATGTTACGTAACGGACCGCGCATGTAATTTATAATGGTTTTGTTTACTACACCTTAGCACGTAGACGAAATAGTTTAGTAGACCGTTGACTTTATACTAATTCTACGTTTCTCTTGCATGAATGTTGACTTGTCTTTATCATTTACTATAACATTGTCTTTTCACAATCAGGAAAGGAACTATAAGAATTTGTGTGAAATTCTTATATTAATAACTCTGAGTCTCAAAAACCAAAGGTATTAATGTGAATAATCATTTTTTCAAAAAAATGATCTCGTAAAAGACGGTTTTTTTTTACTAAGGGGTTGTTTGGTTGAACATGGGAATTCATGGGAATTTCTACTTCCCATGAATTAAGATGACAATAAAACAACCCCTAAGTTATTGAAAAATCATTGGGTTTTTTATATGGTAACTCTCAATTTTTTCAGATTTCACATTGTAACCCTGTATTTTAGAAAAAAATAATGGTAACCCTGTGCTGCGTTATTATGTATTACCGTAACCTTAAACTGTAATTCCGTCAGTTTGCACCGTTAAGTATGTGAGTTGTCGATGACATGACATTGGTAGCTAGGTGATGACTAAGCGCTAACACATAGCCTTCCCACGCTATAACAACCACCATCACTAGCGTCGGCGCATCCCCTCCCTTCACCGACCTTTTTCGTACTACCGTTGGCGCCTCCCCACCCTTTAGCGTTAGTCGTCACCCGTCGAAACATCAACCCCACGTTCCGAAACTGTTAATGGGACCCTTAATCTTCTCCCCCACCCCTCTAATTTCATTCCATCTCTAAAAACACCCCTCTAATTTCATTCCATCTCTAAAAACACTAGAACTCGGTGTTACGAAGTGGGGAGGTGGGTTTTTTAGGTAGGACTGTGGGGTTGGGTAGTGGAAGGGGCAGTTAGGGTTGGGGGTTAGTTGGGATGGTGGTGCTTTTGGCGTGGGGAGCCGAGAAAAGGGGACGACGATGGTGGTGGTTGTAGTAGGAGTAGTAATTGTGATGTCCGACAATTAAAATAGCGGCGTGAAGTGGTGATAACTGTTGGTTTAGGGAGAGGTTGACGGTGATGAGTGGTGAAAGGTAGGGTTAAGGTGGTTTTTTTGGGTTGTGAAAGGTTGGTTAAGGGGTTGGTGATGATGGGTGGCCTGGTGAAATGTACCCATGTCATTTGCTTATTCAACCAAGTCACATGCCACATTAGCCACTTAACGGTGCTGATTGACGGAATTATAGTTAAAGGTTATGGTAATACATAATAATGCACCTCGGGTACAATTTTTGTTTTTTGAAATGTAGGGTTACCATTTGGGATCTGAAAAAACTAGGGGTTACGATATAGAATAACCCAAAACCATTTTATAATTTGGACTGAAAATGGCAAAAAAAGGTAATAAAATTGGTGTATTTGATATTAAACAATCTACAAAAAAATATAAAAGGGGTAGGTCGTCAATAATTCAAGAGTAGCGAAAGACATACGAAGAGAGATAGAAAAATGTAATCTCTTCTTAACTTAATATGAAACCATCGTTCATAAATTTTTGTAGTCATTACAAAGATCGGATCCCCTATATATTAAAAGAATAGGTGTTTAAACAATTTTTCCTTCAAAAAACATCTTTTTAAATATGAAAGCTAATTACAATTAAATCCATTCACTAAATATGTAGACTAATAATTATGATCTATTTTATTAAATCATTGTATTTTCCTTTAAATCATCAAATAATAATATTTTCACTAAAAATATAATCTCTTAATTAATACTCCCTCGTATTCTCATTACCATTTCCCTTTTATTTTCGCACAAGATATAAGAATGCAAATTTGGACCGCACAAAACAAACAACGCCACATGCAATTGAGTTTGGATCACACAAATCAGCCCAAAAATAAAGATAATATGGAAGATTAACCGCATTGACGAAAAAAGAAATATGGAAGTTCAATGAAAATAGAAGTGAGTATATAAATAAAGTTTATATAAAACTATAAATTGTTAAATCTTTTATTTTAGTTGTTATTTGAGAATGACTTGAACCATACTATATAAAAAAATATATATATAAACTACTATTATTACTATCACAACCAAAAACAATTAGAGAATCTATAATTGAAAATCATTAGCATTGTGCTGTAAAAAATATTTTCTGTAAATTAATATTAAGACATTACTTAATTCTCTTGATTAATTTTCAATTTCTTATGTTTTTTTCAATACAAACTACAATGACGAGAAAGATGAACAATTAATTGTAAATACTCTATATACCGTGCATTTATTGCACGGGATCTAACCTAGTTTATGATTATTTAGGTGAATTTTTTTTATATCGGAATCTCATCTCATACAAAATTTCCAACAATTTTTTTAAGATATAGAACGTTTTGGCTTTAGAGTATGCCTTCCCTTTAAGTAGACTTCGCTAGATGCCGGGATAGGACTTGGTGGGGCCAAGAAACTCAGGCCTTTAACCGACTTGTGGTAAGGGTGGGACGATGAGCTTAGGAGCCCTAAACTGTCTCAGATGTTATATGGGATCGGGTGGGTGGAAGATAATAAGACCCGCGATGCCAGTTAGGCCACGTTGACTAAATACATTTGCAAGGTCTAGTTTCAAGAAATTATAACAAAATTTAACGTAAGAAGACGATTGAACCGTTTTTTAAACTTAGAGCAGTACAATTGATACTTAGAGGCCTAATTTCACCATTGAGCAAAGTTAATGGGACAAATTGTCACTTTTGTTAATAATGTAAGAGGTCGGTACTTTGATGCGCGGTCTGAATGTCTGCCACCTTCTATGACCAAATCGGTACCCTGAACCCACAGTCTTTGGTTCAAAGCTAAGTCTGGATCAATTCTCATATCAGAGATCAAAAAGTCTATTCATTATAGTATTATTTCAAAATATTTTTTTTATATGTTGGTTTATTATAATATTTACTAACAACATCTAACAATTTATTAAATTTGAGATTTTCTCATCTAAGATGATTGAGAAACTATTGAGCAAAGTTAAGGGGACAAATTGTCATTGTTGCTAATAACGTAAGAGGTCGGTACTTTCATGCGCGGTCCGGGTACTTGACACCGTCTCAGACCATATCGGTACCCCGAATCCACAATCTTTGGTTAAAACCCGAGCCTGCATCAGTCCTCATATCAGAGATCAAAAAGACTTTTCACGACAATATTATTTTTAAAATCATTTTTTATATGTTGGTTTATAAAACTTAGTAACGACTCCTAACAATTTATTAAATTTGAGATTTTTGCATGGATCTGTCATGGTGTGCCTGAGATGATTGAGAAACGATTTGCACAACTCAAAGTCTCAAATGCTACTGTATTATAGTTTTTCTAGCAGGAGGGTTGCAATTTGCAAACGTGCAATCTTGACGGAACTCTTATGGATGTTTACTAGCTTCTCTAGACATTAATCAACTTAATTCTCAATATATTTACCTCTTTTTTTTTCTCACATGGTGTAATTTCTGATTTGTGACTTTAAGTTTTCAATTTACTTGATCTTATATGTGTATCAGAGTATCAGTGTATACATTAGCTTTAGAATAACAATAAAATTTGTGTACGTAGATGAGTAGAACGAATAACAAGAACTGATATAGAAATTGCAATCAGGCATATGAAAATCACCAAACCACTAGAGTTTCCAAGTATCTTATAACCATTTCCATATTTGATAGTATTTGGCAATTTCATAGCAACTAATGATCTCACCATTGTTTATTTTGAGTATTGATTTATTTTTGAAATAATATTGTCACCTACAAAGTTATGAAATTGGGCAGAAAATGTAATTTACACCTTGACTTTATACTAATTCTACGTTTCTCTAGCATGAATGTTGACTCGTCTTTATCGTTTACTATAAAATTGTCTTTTCACAATCAGGAAAGGAACTATAAGAATTTGTTTGAAATTCTTATATTAATAATGTGACTCAAAAACCAAAGGTGTTAGTGTGAATAATCATTTTTTTTTTTAGAAAAATGCTCTCGTAAAAGACGATTTTTTACTAAGTTATTGAAAAATCATTTTACAATATGGAGTGAAAATGGCAAAAAAGGTAATAAAATTTGTTTATTTGATATTAAACAATATACAAATAAAAATTAAAGGTGTAGGTCATTAATAATTCAAGCATGGCGGAAGACCTACGTAGAGAGATAAAAAAAAATGTAATCTCTTCATAACTTAACATGAAACCATATTTCAAAAGTTTGTGTATTCATTAAAAGATCTCATCCCCTATATAATAAAAAAATAAGTATTCACACAATTTTTTCTTTAAAAAACATCTTTACGAAAGCATCCATTCACTAAATATGTAGACTAATAATTACAATCTATTTTATTAAATCATTGTATTTTCCTTTAAATCATCAAAATATATTATTTTCACTAAACTATAAAATTTAATTAATACTCCCTCATATTCTCATTAACATTCCTCTTTTATTTTTGCACAATAAATAAGAGTGTAAATTTGGATCGCACAAAATAAACAAAACCCCATGCAATTGAGTTTAGGCCACACAAATCAGCCTAAAAGTAAAGATAATAGGGAAGGTTAATCGAATCGACGAAAAAGAAAATAAGGAATATTAATGAGAATAGGAGGGAGTATATAAATAAAATTTATATAAAACTATAAATTGTTAAATCTTTTATTGAAGTTATGTGAGATTGACTAGAACCATACTATAAATAGAACAAAATATATATTGCTGTTATTACTTTCGCAACCAAAAAAAAATTGAGATAATTTATAATTTGAAATCTTTAGCATTGTGCTATAAAAAATATTTTCTGTAAAATACATTTTAAGACATTACATAATTCTCTTTTCAGCTTCTTATGTTTTTTTAATGCAAACTACAATGACGAGAAAAAAGAACAATTAATTAAAAAAACATTATATACCGTGCATTTATTGTACGGGATCTAACCTAGTTTATGATTATTTGGATTAATTTTTTTAATATCGGAATCTCCTCTCGTACAAAATTTCGAACAATCTTTTAAAATATAGAACATTTGGCTTTAAAGATTACCCTCCCTTTAAGTAGACTTCGTCACATGTCGGGATAAGACTTGGCCAGGCCAAGAAACTCAGGCCCTGAAGTGGCTCGTGGTAAGGGTGGGTTTATGAGCCCTAAACTGTCCCAAATGTTATTTGGGATCGGACATGTAATTTATAATGGTTTTGTTTACACCTTAGCACGTAGATGAAATGGTTTGGTAGACGGTTGACTTTATACTAATTCTACGTTTCTCTAGCATGAATGTTGACTCGTCTTTATCCCTTGCTATAACCGTTGATCTTGCTTCAGACGGACCATTTTGGCCTGAAACAATAAGACGAGATTTTGTAACCACTTTATAATTAGATGTAATCACTATTGAAAACAAGTTGATATAAGCTGTGGTTACATTTTATCTAAAAGTGGCATCATAATCCCGTCTTATTTTTCAGAGGGAAATGGTCCGTCTGAAATAAGATTGTGCGTTACTATAAAATTGCCTTTCAACAATCACTGTAGGAGAGAACAATAGGTAGCTCAAGTGGTAAGAGCACTTTTATCCCAACCTTGAAATTGGAGGTTCGATTCTCACCCGCGATATAGTGCGCTCATTTGAACAAAAAAAAACAATCAGGGAAGGAACTAGGGGTGCTAACGAGCCGAGCCGAGTCCGAGCTTGGCTTAGCTCGGCTTGTGCTCAAGAACCAAAACTCGAGCTTGAAAAAAATGTGCTCGTAATCAGGCTTGCGAGTTTTAACGCGAGTTCGAGCCAAACTCGAGCTTAAAGTAAGCCTATATATAATTGTTGATTTTTTGATTTTTTGATTTTTTTTCTTCCGATAAATTTAATAACAAGGATCAAAGGTTATTAGTAAAAATATTTGGCAAATAAGAGAGTCATTTGACATATGTGATATAAAGATATAATCATGATAAAATATTTCTATAAAATATGAGCAATATATGATTTAATCACACAAGTTGAAGCTGCTTCCGAGCTTTTCGAGCCGAGCCACTGCCTGCTCGGCTTGACTCGTTAAGCTCTCGAGCCGAGCCCAATCCCGAGTTGAGCTCGCACAAGTCGAGCTTTGACCAAACCGATCTCAAGTTGCTCGCGTCGTCACATTATCACCCCTAGAAGGAACTATAAGAATTTTTTTTGAAATTCTTGTATATAATGATAACGAATTCCCCGAGGGCATTTGATAATAAGGATAATAGATCTTAATAAAATTATCATTCCTACAAATTAGCAAAGCCAGCTTTAATTAATTTTCTTGACTTGTACATTCCCTAAAAATTAACTAGGACAAGCCACTAGTTCTCATCTTTAACCTTAAGTCGTTTTACAGTGATTTTTATTTAGGTTGACTTTTTGTTATAAGTTTAACTTCCATTTGAAGTGTATTATAGCTATGTTATTATAATTCATAACATTGTATTTTTTATTGTATACGGAGTACTATTCAACATGTAATTTAAATTAAAATAATATTAAAAAAAAATGATGAGTCCATTTTATATATAGCTTAACTCCCTAGTTTAGCTCGGTTTATTTGAATATTATACTTTCTTTAGTATATTTGTGAGCTAATTACGTGTTCTAGGTGTATTGCTTATGTTACATTTTGTAGGAATCTAAGCATTTAGAGGCTTTTTCCTAGCACATTAGCAAGTATCAAAGTTCACTAAGCTAAAATGAAAGCAAGATGGACAATGGAAGGATACTATGAGAAATGACAAGCCCAAGCATGAGTGGACTTGTAAAATGGTTTGGTGTACAAATGAGAAACCAAAATGAAGGCCAACTTAAGGAGTCCACAACTCAACATAGGGATACTCTTTGGATGCTCATGGGATGCCAAACTATGCAATTAACCGGAGAATTAAGGAATTTACAGGCATAACATAGGATTCCTCAAGCATTTAATGGAATAATTAAGCAATTGTAGCCGGATTAATGAAACCCCGATCGGGGTTTGGGCTCTGTGAAGGCATGCATTTCAAGTCCCTCTCCCTATATAAAGGAGAGGGACCTCGACACTTAGTGACATCTTTTTTTATCATCTTGTACATCATTCTACACTATAAAAACACTCTTTTACATAATATCATTAGTCATTAGATTAGATTTAGAATTGTTTAATTTTCATTAGTTGTTACAAATAATTCCATTAGGTATTTCAATTTATATTACAAGTTCATTTGCAAGTTATTTGGTTCCATTGTGTTCTTCAATTCCAAGTTTTATTTCCTTTGTTGTGGTAATTCTATTTCTTGTATTGTTTTGTTATTTCCTTTGTCATTTCCATTATTAGTTAGTTATCATGTTTACTTTATCATTTGTTATTAGATTAGTTATCATTATGCAAGAGTAGTAACTTTGTCTAGGGAATTAGGGAAGCCATGCATAAATAATATTTGCAACTGTTGAAATGAGATGTTATGATATCAAATAGTTCTTTCTATCACATGCTTGCATTGTATTGTTAGTCTTTGATTATTGATCACAATCCTTGATTAAATTCGTTAATTCTTTCTATAAGTCGAGAGGCACGGAGTTGAATTAGACTATGCATGTGTTAGTAGATCGACCTAGAAATAGCGAGAGTTCGTTAGGACCCGATCTATGGTTGACACTAATATCGAGAGGTGGGTGTCTTTAGCCTAAACAATTATCGGTATTATCAATTTCCTAGTTTAACTTGAGCATTTACATAATTTGCATGTGTGACCCGAACTCCCTAGACTCTTCCTTTATAATTATTGTTGTTTCATAAACCCAACCAAACCAATCGATAACCGACGTTAATAGAATTCACCCCATAACAACTTGTATAGCAACTCCCGTCTCCTTGTGTTCGACCCCTATTACTACATTCATTTGTGTCTAGGGTATTTATCTTTGATTAGGTGTGCGATAGCCTATAAAAAAATAATATTGTTCTCAAAAATCACAAAATTAAGAACGACAATCAATTTTTTACGGGAAATACGGGGTTCAAATTTGGGTCATTTGATGCAACTTTCTTCTTCTTTCTCGACGTGCCACTAGGAATTCGTTCTCTTTATTTGCAAGGCAATTATTTCCATAGTGACCAGAATTACGACAAATAGAACAACACCTTACTTGCTTTGCTAACTCTTTTCCACCTTTCATCCTCTTATTTCGAGGACGTCCTTTAGTTATTGATCGTGGAGGACATAAAATAGTATCATTATCATCCCTTCAAGCTTGTGCAAACGTTTCAACATGAGTGTCGAGTCCTTCATTTTTATTCACGAAGTCATTATTCAAATTTTGACTTTCTGATACACCAACCATGTGACTGATGTTTTGAGCTTGAAGTTGCCAGCGAATAGGCAAGTACGCAGATGGAATATTATGACAATTAGTTTGAATAAAAACTCGCAAGATGTGACGACAAAGTATCCCAAGAAACTCAAATTGTTTACAGCTACACATCACAATATTTCCATCCCAAAAAACTCTTCGACTTCGATTATTTCCGGGCTCATAATATTTCACAATAAAATCATGGCCATCTGTATTAGATATCACATATTGACTTGCTCTTTGATATTCTTCCTTGAATTTTTGAAAGGCAAATGGTGTGAGACTTTGAAAAACTTGTTGTTCTAATGGTGGCTTACGCACAAAGCTTCCATCCTACTAACATCTAACATGTTATCGTGAGACTGCTTTTTGCAAAATTTCTTGAACAACAACATCAATCTGTAAGATATTAAGCATAAGAAATTATACGATCCACTATAACATCATAAATTGAATTCAAAGAAAAAAAAATAAAACACGACATTCTTTAGAAATTAAGAGTTTTTAGTTACTAACCTGTTTGGCTAAGTCACACAATGTGTAGTTAGATGAAATAAATCTCTTGATAAAACCGTTGATATACTCATATCTAACCGTTGTTGTCATTCCTCCAAAATAGTAGCCTCAAAGATAAGCCGAAACCCAAGAATGTTTGATCTCATACAATCCTTTAATGTGCTTGTTGTCATGCAAATTGTATTTGGCAATTATAAGAGACCACTTACTCTCAAAGTCCTCAACCACCTCTAATTTATAGAGGGTGTAAAAATCCTTACACCATTTTTGGTACTCAGTGCAGAGAACGGGTGCAAACCACCCACTAAACTTGTAAGTGATATGCCATATGCAAAAACAATGTTTGGTAAATGGCAACCCAGTAGCAATTGTTTTCGTCATACATGAATCTTGATATGTTATTATTGTTTTGGTTGACTTTTTCATTATGGTCTTAAACGTTTGGAAAAAAAATCATTTAAACTTTCTAACATAAATTTTCCATCATATGTAACAAATTTACTCCCTCCGCCTCAATCACTTGTTTACCTTTTATGTCAATTTTTAGAAGTATCTTAATCAAGGGTAAATACATAATTGCGACGGAAGTAGTAATAATTTTCACCTAGGACCGCACAACATAACAAAACACAACCAGACGATATATAATACGGAGTATGTTACAACACTTACAAGCATGGAACCAAGTAGCAAAACACAACCAAATTAAATATAATTACAAGCATATAGGCAAGTAGCTGACATTCTAAAAAATTGCTCTGGAAAAGTATTACAGGTTACAACTAGTCACCATATATGCTCACAGTAAAGACGTATAACATAAATTAACGTACTTGAAACCATTAAATTGAAACCGTTAAATGCAAAAGATACCAAGTTACTAGTGGAGTTATAATATAAAACAAAATTGTAAAGGTGTGATAAATATCATACCTTCATTAGCCATTTAAAGGTGTCCGTAGTCTCGTTTCGTAGAAGAGCAAAACCAAACAATACTGTCTTTCCATGATTGTTAACGCCAACAAATATTGCACAAGGCATACCATATATATTAACTTTGTAAGTGGTATAAAAAACAACGACGTCTCCAAATTTATCATACCAATCAAAACACTCAGCTGGACACCAAAATAATTGTTCAAATTTCTTTTTTTGATCAACAGTAAAGACATACTGAAACTTTGGGTTTTGTTATGTGCTAGACTTGAGAAAATCCAAGAGGTTCGTAACATCATTTACGCTAACACTTTTCTTTACTCGGGTAAACAAATTACGAACGTCTCACTCAAGAAAAGGAAAATCCCAATGTTGTACATTTTTTTCAAGTTCAAGTACACGGATAATTTGTCGAACTACGAGGCCAGCATCTTTTAAGAGAAGTAAACGTTTCTCATCTTCATCACTTATAACACGATTGGCGGGAAGGAAACGTGTGTGTGACGGTGATAAAAGGTTATGGTTATGATTTGATACAAAAGTTGTAACATGCCATTCTTCCGGAAAAATTTCATTTAAACGTCGTCATTTTATGCGCAAATGAGCATTGCACTTAAATTTCGAAGACAATCGATTCCTTTTCTCTTTGTTTGGATTAATCTCCTTTAATGGTTGACTCCCACCACGATGACAATAAAAGTCACGCCACACAACTTTCCCATCTTTATTTGTCTGCGCTTTACGAATACTCAAACCGTGGAGACGTGCGTAATTCTGATAATAAACAAATGCTTCTTCTTCACTTAAAAACGTCTGACCCACAAATGGTTCTAATTTGTCGACTTCAATGGACTCACTTTGGAAGAGGTTATAAATACTAGTTTCCGTGATAAAAAAAAGCTTCATGTTCATCAGTAGGTATTTGATTCAAATCAATTATCATATCTGAAATTATTTTTGTGTTTCTATATTTAGGTTTTTGGCTTTCGATGGCAACAAAGTCTTAGAATAGCCACTGTAAACTAATGAAGTCTCTTTTTTATAGTCAAATAAATAATGAAATACATTTCCTAGTTTGCAAGAGAAGAAGTTGTTAAGCTCTTTAATGATTCTTTTGTTTATTCTAGGTATTCTTACTTTGCAGGTACACTAATCTTTTTTGTTTCCAACTTTGTAGAGAATAATGATATTAATGATGTCATTTATCTTCATTATCAAATACCCCGGGGGCATTCGTTTTCATTTTCCTTAATAAAATATACCAAAATTTCTTACAAAAATGTCATTATATCATCATCATTAATTTAAAATTAATTGAGCATATTAAATTTTTCATGAGTGGGATGTCCGATTTCGGGTTTCGGGACTTAAGTTGACCCGGGAATAGTTAAATGTTGCTCGGGTTTCCTACCCTTTTCTTTTTCTTCGCTTGGAGCGCTTAGCTCGGATGCTGTTGACTTGCTCAAGCGGATCCATAAATTCTCGGTATCTCAGGATGCTGGGGCTCGGGTGGCCGCTTATATCCTTACTAGGCTTAGTTTTTCTATAGCTAAGGGAGTGGGGGCCCAGATTGTCTCTCGGCTCCCCACCTAAACTTTACATTTTATTATAATGAAAGTTGCGCGCATCTTATAATAATAACACTATGCTTTTGTGGCTTCTCGTTTGCAGTCTGCAGTTTTGTAGGCTACGCTCCTACGGCCACTACAAGAAATCTTGTTTCAGGCGACTGTTATAAGGCGACTGATACAAGTAGTCGCCAATTTAGCGACTGAAAATAGAATATGGCGACTGAAATCAGTCGCCAATTTAGCGACTGAAACAATCCTCAGATTTTAATTAAAAAAACTCGGGCGACTGAAATCAGTCGCCAAATTGGCGACTGATAAGCCATTTGGCGACTGATTTCAGTCGCCATTTTGGCGACTGCCAGATCAGTCGCCAAATTGTCTATTATCCAGAACACGCAAAACTCATCCGCCTTCAACTTACTCATTTCCTTCAATCACCCGAAACCCCCATTTCCTTTACATAATCGCCACCACCACTCCTCCATTTCCTTAACCACCTCTCCGACCACCACTCCGCCACTAGCTCCACCGGTATCACCACCGTCCTCACCAACAAACTCCGACTCTTATTCTATTTCCGTCACTTTTCCTTAATTAGGTGCGTCTTTTGCTCTCCTAAATCTAATTCCTTAGCTTGTTTGTTTGTTTATTTTATGATTTTAATTAGTATTATGATGTTTATGTATAAGTTGTGATGCTTACAAAGTTCTAATGGTTAGTTAGTTAGGGTTTGTGTAGGTTGATGGTTAGGGTTTATATAAATTGGGGGTTTTGTGAAATTGTTAACATTATGTTAATCGAGGTTGTAATTGACAATGTATTGGTGTTTTTGATGATGTTAGGATTGTTGATTGACTAAATTAGTATAAATGGGAGTATTATGGATGGTAGAAAGTTAGTACTCCCTCCGTCTTATTCATTTGTTTGCCCTTTAAATTATTTTTTATGGTTGTTTTAATCAAAAGGCAAATAAATAATTGTGATGGAGGGAGTAGAATGTTAGGATTTTATAATTAAAGTGTGTATGTATTAGTTTGATAGTTGTTTAGTATCCATGTTGATAATGTTATTAATTAGAATGATAGTAGTTTAATTAGTGATATGTTAGTTTTAGTATAGTTAGTATCCATGTTGACAATATTATTGTTTGGTTTATTATTGATAATAGATATGTTCCTAGAGTTAGTAATAATTGATAATCAATATTGTTGTAATTATTGTTGTGTGGGTTAATGTTTAGATTAAAATGAAGAGGTTGGCACGTACATGGATGTACGAAGATAGACTTGATAAGAAAAGACGTCCTACCGCTAGATTTATAAAGGGGGTTGCCGAGTTTATTGAATTTGCTAGACAACAAGACGAGTATGATTTAGTAGCAAAGAAACTTAGGTGTCCTTGTATTAAATGCAAAAACATATATTGATCAGCAGCTTATTGATCAGTACGAGTATGATTAATTGGGTAAAGATATATTTATATATATTTTAATTAAGTTTTTTATGTTATTTGATGTTTTTTTATGTTATTAACAGCTTATGTTTGTTTTTTTATGTTATTAACCATTTCTAACAATTTGAATATTTGTGTACTTGTAGATGGCAGGAGGTCGAGGTAGACAACGTGGCGGCGGTTCAAACAGACGCCGTAGTACTTCTTCAGTCGATGACGAGGAGGAGATGGAGATTATTGATCAGCAGAGTCCGGTAGTGGTCGAGGAATCGACCAATGACGATGAGTCCGCGGATCAGACATCGGAGACGATCCAGTTCACGCCGGAAGGGAAGATGATACTTGATCCCGCGGGGTTTTGGTAAGACAACCACCAATGTCTTTAATTTATTAGTTTATCATTATATTACATTATTA
>JAIUZE010071011.1:0-80478 GCA_022085475.1 Heliosperma pusillum
AAGGTTGACAGTGACATATTAACTACTACACCAAAGGCTGAAATCTGGACAGTTTGAAGTTGTCCCTATAAGCTAACTCTTTGTGTGTTTGTTTCTTAGAAGGGAAGTCCTGGGGAAAGTTGTAGAGGACCTTCCCAAGACATAGGTTTAGGGATTGGTTAGGCTTGTTTGATTGGCTAAAAGAGGAAGGTTTGACAAAACAGCTAAACTGCTACATGTAAGGCTGTAACTGGACTGGTTCACTTGGGTTGTGTTTTGAGGGGTGTTCTTGACGTTTTCTGAGGAAGGTTTTCCTGGACAAAAAGGTAGTAGACCCTCCCTAGTACCATACCCCATAGTTGTTTTGGGTTTGGAGTTCCCTAAGATTGTGGAAGGCCCTGGACCTTCCCCAAGGCACTGCTGCTGGTGCGGATTTTCCAAAGGTTTTGTTGGTTGTTTTGTGAGTCTGTTTTGTGGCTTGTTATGTTTCGGTCTTGGCTCGGTGTCAGGCTTACCAATGGCCGTGTTCTTTGTGTGGTGGCTTGGGCCTGGGCTATACAAAGCATTAAGATAGCTTTGACCTAAGGTAGGTTTGGCCATTGATCCTGGTTTAGGACTTGGATCATAGGTTGAGTGGCCTTTTGATCTTTGAGCATGGCATATTGAAATCCTGTTCGCAACCCTCCTTCTTGTGAAAAACAGATTGCCCTCAAATCCTCTTCATCCTCAGAGTCTTCTTGATAATGACTTAGGTCTCCCACATTGAAGGTCCCATGTACCCCATAATCCCCGGGTAAATCTATCTTGTAAGCATTAGGTCCTACCCTTTCAAGCACTTCAAAAGGACCATCAGCTCTTGGCATGAGTTTGTTTTTCCTCTTCTCTGGGAATCTTTCTTTCCTTAAGTGCAGCCACACCATGTCTCCTGCCTTGAACTCTCTAGCTTTCTTGGGACCTTTGGCTCTTGACTTATACATTTCATTTGTTCTCTCAATCTGTTTCTTGACTTGGCTGTGAATCTGCATCATCTGTTGTACTCTTTCTTTGGCATCATAGTTGACTTCTTTCCTTATCACTGGTGCTAGGTCTGTAGGCATTAGAGGATTAGCACCATAAACAACTTCAAAAGAGGTCTTACCTGTGCTGTGTGAGGGAGCTCTATTGAATGCAAACTCAGCTTGTGACAGTTTGATATCCCAATCCTTTAATGACTTAGCAATGATACATCTCAAGATTCTTCCTAGAGTTTTGTTAGTAACCTCTGTCTGCCCATCTGTTTGGGGATGGTATGATGTGCTGAAGAGTAACCTTGAACCTAGGAGCCTCCAGAGTGACCTCCAAAAGTGGCTCATAAACTTAGTATCCCTATCAGACACAAGGCTTCTTGGTACCCCATGCAACTTTACTATTTCCTTGAAGTAGAGTTCTGCTACCCCCATGGCATCTTCTGTCTTCTTACAAGCAACAAAATGGGCCATTTTGCTGAACCTATCCACTACCACCATTACTGAGTCTTTGCCCCTTTGTGTCCTAGGCAATGCCACTATGAAATCCATACTGATGTCCTCCCAAGGTTTGTTTGGTACAGGTAGTGGGGTGTAGGGACCTGCATGGAACTGTGACTTGGCTAGTTGACAGGGTTTGCACCTTTTAATAGTGTCCTGCACATCACCTAGCATCTTGGGCCAATAGAACTGCTCATGCAATATCTCATAGGTCTTTTGTACCCCAAAGTGCCCTGCAAGTCCATTGCAATGGACCTCCTTGACTAGTAATCCTCTGTAAGGACCTCTAGGTATGCATAGTTTGTTTCCTTGGAAGAGGAATCCATTCTGTGTCAAGTACTTGCTCCCCTTCTTGAGTTTTCCTTCTGCATACACTTCCCATTCCTCCTTGAAGTCTGGATCTTCCATGTAGAGTTCCTTCATGAATTCAAAGCCTAGGACCCTTTGCTCCATGAATGACAACATCACAGATCTCCTAGAAAGAGCATCAGCTACTACATTGTTCTTGCCTTCTATGTACTTGCTTGAAAAGGAGAAAGATTGCAGGAATTCTACCCACTTGGCATGCCTGGGGTTGAGTTTGTGTTGACCATTGATGAACTTTAAAGCCTCATGGTCTGAATGTAGCACAAAAGGCTTAGGTTTTAGGTAAAGCCCCCAATGATTCAGAGCTCTCACTATGGCATAAAACTCTTTGTCATAGGTAGAGTAATTCAACCTTGCTCCACTTAGCTTCTCACTGAAATAGGCTATGGGCCTCTTCTCTTGAACCAGTACTGCCCCAACTCCTAACCCACTTGCATCACATTCTACTTCAAACAGTTTGTTAAAGTCAGGTAAGCCTAGTATAGGGGATCTACACAACAGATCCTTAATGGTTTTGAAGGACTTCTCTGCCTTTTCTCCCCAAGTAAACTCTCCTTTCTTCATGCATTCTGTGATAGGAGCCATGATAGAACTGAACCCCTGAATGAACCTTCTATAGAAGGATGCCAACCCATGGAAACTCCTGACCTCTGTCACTGTCTTAGGTGTGGGCCAATCCCTGATTGCCTTAACCTTCTCAGGATCAACAGCTACCCCATCCTTTGATATGATGAACCCAAGGAAATGAACCTCAGGCTGCATGAAAGTGCACTTCTCTAGCTTACCATATAGCTTATTCTTCCTGAGAACCTCACAAAGCAAGTTCAGATGTTGTAGGTGTTCCTTCTTGCTTGAACTGTAGACTAGAATGTCATCAAAGTATACCACAATGAAATTTCCCAAGTAAGGCCTTAAGACTTCTGTCATGAGCCTCATGAAGGTGCTAGGGGCATTGGAGAGCCCAAATGGCATCACTAACCATTCATACAGCCCATGCTTGGTCTTGAAAGCAGTCTTCCACTCATCTCCAGCTCTTATCCTTACTTGATGATACCCTTGCCTTAGATCAATCTTAGTGAACACTTGAGCCCCACTGAGTTCATCCAGAATGTCATTGAGTCTAGGTATAGGGAACCTATACTTAATGGTGATATTGTTAATTGCTCTGCTATCTATACACATCCTCCAAGTTCCATCCTTCTTAGGCACTAGCAGTGCTGGTACAGCACAAGGACTAAGAGACTCCCTGACATACCCTTTGCTAAGCAATTCTCCCACCTGAGATTGCAGCTCTTGTGTTGCCCTGGGGTCACTTCTATAGGCTGGCTTGTTTGGAAGGACAGCCCCAGGTACTAGATCAATGTGGTGCTCAATTCCCCTTAGTGGGGGTAATCCACTAGGTAGTTCAGCAGGGAAAACATCCTCATAGGTTTTCAGCAAGGCTTGCACTTCCTTAGGCACTTGGTTAGACCCTTCCCCTACCTCCTTGGTGAGGAGGACATAGACTGGCCTAAGATCATTTAACTCTTGCTCCATCTCTGCTTCACTTAACAGCAGAACTTCCTTAGCAGCTTCAGTTAAGAGTGGAGGGTTCCCTTTCAGGATAGGGGGTAAAGGAGCTAAGATGATTTTCTTCTTCCCAAACCTAAAAGAGTAAGTATTGTCCCTTCCCTGATGGACAGCATCCCTATCAAACTCCCAGGGCCTCCCTAATAGAAGGTGACAAGCATCCATAGGCAATACATCACACAAGGCCTCATCAGCATATCCTTTCCCAATAGAAAATGGAACAACACATTGTTGATCTACTCTAACTTCAGCCCCCTTGTTCAGCCACCTAAGCTTGTAAGGTTGAGGGTGGTCTTTGGTGGGCAATGTTAGTTTATCCACCATTGTCTTAGAGGCTACATTGGTGCAACTCCCTCCATCCACAATCAGATTACACACCCTCCCTTTTATGGTGCACCTAGTTCTAAAGATCTGGTGTCTTTGATCTTCTTCTAAGGGTTGGGGTTGTGTGTGCATCACCCTCCAAGTCACCAGACTTAACCCAGCATCAGGTTCTATCAACTCCTCACTAGCCTCTATCTCAGGCTCTTCCATCTCCTCATCACAGACCAACACCTCATCATCCCCCCAATGGATTACTTCTAGAGTGCTCAGAGCTCTTTTAGATGGACAATCCCTAGCAAAATGTCCATATCCTTGACATTGAAAACACTTTTTGAGGGGGGTAGTTTTCCTTTGGCCTGCCTCAACAACCTTGCTTTTATCAGGGTTAAAAGGAGTCTTAGTAGGAACCACAGGTTCTCCCATCTTAATTCCTACAAAAGGTTTGTAGTTAGGTGTTCTAGCAGGAGTTTTAGAGACACTGACTTTCCCTTTCCCCAACTTTTCTACTCTTAAGGACAGGTTGACAGCTTTCTCAAAGGAGTATATGTTTTGCAGCCTAACTTTACTAGCTATCCTCTCATCCAAGCCTTCTAAAAACCTTGCTATCTTTTGCTCAGATTTCTCAACAACCTCACATTGCAATGTAAGTTGTTCAAAGTCTCTTAAATAAGATTCTACAGGTTTTTGTTCTTGTTTAAGGTGAGTGAGCTTAATGAACATGTCCTGAGTGTAGTCCCTAGAGACAAACTTAGCTCTCATCTTCTTTTTCAGTTTGAGCCATGACTTAACAGGTTCTTTCCCTTCCCTAACCCTCAAGGTTTTCATGTTTTCATACCACAGTGAGGCATAGCCTTTTAGTTTCATGATAGCAACCTTAAAAGCCTTTCTATCAGTGTATCCTTTAAACTCAAAGACTCTTTCTACAGACCTTAGCCAATCTAAGAAATCATCAGGGTTCAAGCTACCTAGAAAGTCAGGAATCTCTACCTTGATATCTTTGTCTTGGTGTCTGAGAAGATTGTGATCTGAGCCATCTGAATCTGACATTTCAAACTGATCTACAGGTTGTCTCCTCCTTACTCCACCTTGTGGGAAAGGTGCTCCTCTTCCTCGACCTCTGCCTCCCCTTGTATCATTGTTCTGTTGGCCCTCAAGGAGTTCATTGACAGATCTAGAGACCTCCATTACAGTTCTGGCAAGATCTTGAACTGTGTTTTCAAGACCTGTGATTCTCTCTTCACTCATGGTTGTATTTTGTGTTTTTAATGTAGTTAGGTAGATGAACTCACAAACCAAAGCTCTGATAACCAATTTGCACTGAAACTATTCAGAAAGACAACTAAACAATGACAATTTGATTGAGATTCAGACACTTTGCAAATACTCTGTTTCTGTTTGAATTGATTGTTAAAGAACAAGGATAGGACCTTAACCAAAGCACAAAGCCAATGATTGAGGGTTGAACTTTGATCCCAGCACACAGCTAAGGACCCAAGCTCACTTCCAAGCACAAAGCAAAGGAAGTTGTCTCAAGCACACAGCCAAGAGATGCAACAGAAACAAGGTTTCAGTTTTATGTTTTACTTCAAATCTCATTTGTATTTCATTAGGTGAAGGCCTTATATAGGCAGCAAGGATACACTCAGACGTTTAGGACACATCTAGGGCCACAAGGGCTTACAACATGAAACAAAATAACAGCTACAAACTTGCAGAATTCTGACATAAAGTAGATAAAGTAGAAAGTAGTTTCTAAAGAGACAATCTTCCTTAATTGTTTGATCAGGTGTGTCTTGGGTGAAGAGTGGACTTTCCAGCTTGGGTTTGTGAACCAAACTGAAGTAGGAAGGCTCCCAAAGATGTGCTGAAGGTACCTCACGCATTGTTTGTTCAAAAGGGGAAGGTTGACAGTGACATATTAACTACTACACCAAAGGCTGAAATCTGGACAGTTTGAAGTTGTCCCTAAGCTAACTCTTTGTGTGTTTGTTTCTTGGAAGGGAAGTCCTGGGGAAAGTTGTAGAGGACCTTCCCAAGACATAGGTTTAGGGATTGGTTAGGCTTGTTTGATTGGCTAAAAGAGGAAGGTTTGACAAAACAGCTAAACTGCTACATGTAAGGCTGTAACTGGACTGGTTCACTTGGGTTGTGTTTTGAGGGGTGTTCTTGACGTTTTCTGAGGAAGGTTTCCTGGACAAAAAGGTAGTAGACCCTCCCTAGTACCATGCCCCATAGTTGGTTTGGAGTCCCTAAGCTTGGAAGTTGCCCTGAGACCCTCCCCAAGGCACTGCTGCTGGCTGAGTTTCCAAAGGTTTTGTTGGCTTGTTTTGTGAGTCTGTTTTGTGGCTTGTTTGGTCTTGGCTCGTGTCATGGCTACCACTGGCTCGTGTCTTTGTGTGGTGGCTTGGGCCTGGGCTATACAAAGCATTAAGATAGCTTTTGACATAAGGTAGGTTTGGCATTGAATCCTGGTTAGGCTGATCATAGGTTGATAGGCCTTGTCTTTGAGCATGGCATTGAACTCCTGTTGCAGTAGAGATACACGAATTCAATAGACAAAGCATGACATGGTGGATTAAGACCTAGTAAATTGCCTAAAAGCCTGCTAGACCATCTGATCTATGATTGTAATGAACACATCATTCTTACGAACTCACAATGAATTATTTGCATATCCTAAACCCAATTTGATCAATATGTCAATCTACTTGTGTAAACCTACTTCCCTAGATGCTTTCAATCATCGTTAATTCATCATTTGTTTTATTGCTTTCATCTTCAATTGTTTTTATTTTATTTTCATTTATGCTTTTTGTTAGTTTAGAAATTAAAACTCCAAAACCCAGAAACTTTTTAGATAAAACCCAATTGCGAGACACTTCACATTCTATAGGAAACTCCATCTCCCTGAGGATCGACCCCTACTTCCCTAATTACATTAATTTTTTATTAGCCTAGTCTGGGTAATTTATCTTTGTATCGGGCTTGCGACAGGCTCGGTCAGAATGCTAAGCGTAATGAGTTTTTAGTGTTCATGGCATCACTTTAACTCTTGGCATGGCATAAAGTATCCGAACGGTTCCAATTTCCCATAAAAATTGGTGGCGACTCCACAAATGCATATTTTTACGCTTGTCCGCCCAAGCTCGCCCCTGCGTGATCCCCCTGTGTACCACAGTTTGGCGAATTCGCTGGGGAATATACACGTACGTGTTACCCATGGTGAAACCTTAAACAAGGTTAGGGAATAGTTTGTAAGAGACAGTTGTCGGTTTTCATTACTCGACTTTCTTAGGTCATTTTATTCGGCCTTCCCAGGGCCAACCCAACCCATTTCGACCAATCGTCCCGTCTTGACGATTCAAATTAGTATACGGGCCTAAGGATGGATATCGATTGACGTCAACCATATCGCGGTACATATTGATGTTGGTATTGAGAGCTTTCACTACTCGAGGAAATGTACTCGGAACCGATCGTACTCATATTTGGTGCGGACCTCTCTACAGACCCGGGTTTGATTACTTGATATGGCAACCCAACCTTTAAGCCAAAATCATATTAAATGCACTCAGCATACCGTTATAATGTTTGTATAAATATTTATAACCTATACATGATCACCATTTTTCAAATAAAACCATGACTTACTTTTCAAAACAAATAAAATCTTTTTCAAACCTGTTTTATAACCCAAACTTTTCAAAACTCTGTCCAAATATAAAGTCAAAATCGTCTTTTCTTCACTTCGAGTCGTTCCTCCTACAACCACACTATGGTTGCTTAGGACAAACATTTCAAATCTTGCCATTTTCAAAACTCACTTAGCACGGTGGCACACTCCCACTTCACAAGTCAAGTCATTTTGAATAAGTGTGCTAGAATGGTCGATCGTATCTTGATTCATCGTCGGTCTCTTGCCCTAGTTTTCAAGATGCCGGGAACTAGACAAGCAAGTGTTCATTTAGCCGAGCCAAACGCGAATGGTAATGATCTAATCCTAACTGCACTCATCCGTCTCCAAACAAGTCAGGATCAAGCTTATGCTCGCCTCAATGCCATTGAAGGCCAAATTGTTGCCGTAGAAACAAGGCTTCCTCCTGCAGACATTCCCGATGCTAGTGTGCATGATAACCTTCCACTTTTTGTGAGACAACCCGAAGTCGATCCCCCACCAGTTCTAACTAAAGCTTAGAAGCGACTGATAAGTGATATTTTGTACTAATTTATCCCCCGTTTTAGCTCAATTTCTATATGATTTATGCACTTTGTTAAGTGATTAACGAGTTAATATTGCTATTCTAGTTGTTTTGCGTGCTTTGTCTCGTTTTATAGGAAATGAAGCGGTTTTGCTATATTTTCTTACTTTATGGAGCAAAAGCAGTAGAATACAAGTTTACGAGGAACCGATGGTAGCTATTTCACGATTTGACTACGATTCCGCTACATCCTTCCTCAAGTGGACTCATCTTGGACTTTGACTTTTTTTCTCAAAGGAAAATATCAACCCAAGTCAAAGGAAGACTAGCCCAAGCCCAATTACGTGTTACATTGACCAAGACCAAGGCATAGGATTCCGTGCCCAAAGACGAAATCAGAAGAGACGGGAAAATTCATCAGGGTTACATACCCGATCGGATTTACCACATACCCGATCGGGTATGTCTGCTGATGAACGTCTCTTGGCTCTTGTTCTACCAAGCTTTAATGGAGTGCTTTATTAGGTTGTCTAGGGTATGAATTTGGACGAAATACAGCAGCCAAGCAGCCCTATAAAAGCTAAGGATCATCTCATGAGAACACAACAACTTAGAATTACACAATTAGCATACACATTACATATTTCTTTCATATAAGTTATAGTTCATAGTTTATAATTTATGCAATCTTAGACTATTTTTACAGCAATTTCCTAGTACTTCTCTAGTGTTTCTATAAGCATTTGTCATTATATTGGGTTGGATATTTGTTCTTTGCTTTCTTTCTTACATAATTGTACTCCAATCCCGGTAATTTTCTATCCTTTATTTACGCAATTTCCGACATCATCGTTCTCTCTTTATAGTACTTATGTCAGTTGTATTTTTTTCATCATTATGAACTATAATCTTATTAGTCTTGTTTTTATATTATTGTTGGTAGGAAATCCATATAAAAGTAATCTAGTTGAAACCAAAATATCGTTTAATATGTCATCTTTTATTTCGCCTAATCATGTAATAATCATCATAAAATTCATCATTAGAATCATTACTAATATAATCTTGACCACCTTAATCATTTTAGTACTTTTATTTTGTAGTTTAATTTTGCTTATCATTTTCCTCTTAATTTATTTAATCACATAAATTAAATATAATATTGTAAGATTATCATCATGTAAATACAATAAATAAAGTTGAAATATTGAAATGATTTCCTAGTTAAAATGAATTAAAAGAAGAGTCGATACCAATAGAACCACCTAGTTTGTTTCTTCCTTTGGTTGTGTCAAATTCTATGACTTTGTTTAGTGGCCATAAACAATTGTTTGTATTAGTCAATTTCCGTCTTAGAAACGAGAGTTGGGATGGGAATTAGGACTGCCAATAGGGGTTTATTGACCTAACCAGACTAAAAGGACGTTAGGACCCATTAAAAAGTCGGTACGAATCCGAGAGGAATATACCGCTACAAGGCTTAGACAATCGTAGTAATTCTAATGTTGGTATCAATAAAGCTTTTAAATCATTTGACATGAATTTCTAATTCTATATATCAATTTGATTAGATAGTTTATTTTATCGTTTTAGTTAGTTTATTTACCGTCATTTTATTACCGTTCTTAGATAGTTTATTTTATTGTCATTTGCTAGTTTATTAGTTTAGTTAGGTAGTTTTTCAATATTGTCATTTTTATTATCGTTCTTAGTTAGATTTAATTATCGTCACCTTTCTTTCCGTCAATTAGATTAGATTTATTTTTATTGCAATTTCCATACTCGTCATTTAAATATCGTCATTACATACTTGTCATTTTATTTCATGTTAGTAGTTTAGACAATCACTCTAAATGAATCGAACTTAAACAAAAATGACCCCATAGCAATTCATAGTTAACACGTACTCCCTGAGGATCGATCCCTACTTCCCTAATTACATTCTTTATGTTGTTAGCTAAAGTATGGGTAATTATTTTTGTATCGGGATTGCGACACAACCGATCAAAATTTTGGCGTCGTTGCCGGGGAGCACGGTTTTGTTTATTTATGTATTGCTGATTTTTGTCTAAAATTCTACCATTTTTAGGTGCAACCGTACCTTAAAATCATTACTAACTTTCCTTTTTGTGTTTTTCTTTTAGGTTGACAAAAATGGTGCGAACAAAAGAAGATCCTAAGTTCCAGGTTTTTGAACTTGCTAATGGGATCCTAAGGGTCCATATCACTCTAATTGCTCTCATTGAAGGTAACCAATTCAGTGGCGAGCCAAATGAAAACCCAGCACACCATATCCAAACCTTTTGTGAGTTCTGTCAAACTTTTAAGAGGGAGGGGATCACCCAAAACCAAATCAAAGAAACCCTCTTTCCTTTATCACTAAAGAGAGAAGCCAAATGGTGGTTCACCCGACGTCTAAAAGATGCCACAAAACCAATGGAGTGGGAAGAGATCATCATAGCTTTCCATCGTAGGTTTAAACCTCAATCCACCATGTCAAACCTATCAAGTAATTCACAAAGAGAAAATGGGGAAGGTTCCCAAAGTAATGGGGGAGAGCAAAAGAAAAGCCGAGTGGAAACCTCAAATGATGTTGACACTACCATTTCCTTAGCCTGTCCCGTTCCATCAAATAAAACCACTCCAGAAAGTATTCTATATAGTCCAAAAGTCTTAACCCCATTTACCTAACTAACAACCCCTTATGAACTTTGTGGAGGAATAGGGCATGTACCTCAAAGATGTGGGAATAAACTTGTTGGAGCTAGTGTCCTCCACAGTTAGTGCAATAACATAAATAAATCTCTGTAGGTTCACAGGGTATACTTTGTATAATAATCAGTTGATTAACGTTTATCAATAACGGTTGGCTTGCTAGATAAGTTTGACGTTATTGTCATACAGATGGCGGTGATCAACTGGTCCCTAAAAGTCACACCTAAAGGAAGTGTTTGAGAGATGTGATTATTTGAGAAAATAATCATATTGATGCCCTATTATATGACTAAAAGGTTAGTCAGTGTATTTGACTAAAAGGTTAGTCAATGTGATGATGAGACGATTATTTAATAACGATTAAATAATATAAGCTGAGACGAATTAAAAGTAATTTGTAATTAAATATAAACTGTTGTATTTAATCAGCATATATATAATGTAAGCTTATGCGAATTAAAATGTTAATTCGTAAATTGAATATAAAATGTTATATTGAATTAACAAATTATAATTATACGGATAATTATTATTAACGTATATATTATACGATTGTCATATTAGATGTTGTCAGACCGGTATTAATGTATCCACTACAAAATGTCGTATGGACATATTAATACATGACAACACAAATGACATTTATAATAATAATACACATTATATATTAAAGCGAATTTAACCGAAATAAAGTCCAGATTCACTCTGGAATTTTCGGTCAATGGGTAGTTATTTTGAGGAGAAAAATCTCCTCATAAAAACCCTATTGGAGCCGTGAGACAAGTGGGAAGTGAGGAAAAAAAATTCTAACCCTAATTCATTTCTCACTTGTGCCTCCATCTCTTCATATCACAAGATCAAAAAGTTAACAGTAACTTTTGACAAAAATATTCTAGCAAATTAAAGGGCATTTGTCATTCTATCTTGGGTCCTACGATTAGGAGATATCATCATTTTGATATTGTTCTTAGGCCTTTAAGCAAGGACTAAAGGTTATTTCTAATCTCTCGCTTATTATGCATTATAATCCTGAGTGATTTAAAGGGAAGTATACGGATATTTTCCCACAATTGGTATCAGAGCCATAGGGCTATGAAATTGTTTATTTGATTTTCGTAATTTTTGATTTTGTATAATATTTTAAAAAAAATTCATTTCGGCAAAAACATTTTTTTATGCCGTGTGTTTTATTTTTTTTGGTGTTCCATTTTGATTCAAATATTGTTATTTTAAATGGTTGAGATAATAATATATGAATTTGTAGATGTTTTGATTAAATAATGATTGAATTAAAACGTAAATGGAATTTGATATGAATGTTTATAAACATCCTTATGCTTTATATTTTCGGTATAAAATGATCTAGATATTCATGTTAAAAGGTTAATTTGGATCATCTAGTTTGTATCAATGTTTAATATCGATTAGATATTGTTTTGTTTGTACCGATCTAGTTAATATAAGCATGATCGAATTAAAACCGTTTAATTTGATTTTTTTTTTCTGCCCGTGTACTGTTCATGTACTGTTCACAGAATAAAAAAAAAAAATTCTTTTTTTTTTTAATTGGCAGCAACTGCACTTATTTTTTTTTTTGTAAAGTTTTTTCCGGTTTTGTTATAAACCGTGAGAAAAGAAAGAAAAAAAAAAATTTTGGGTACCTGCTACTGTTCACGTATGAACAGTAATTATAAAAAAAAAAAATTCTTTTTTTTTATACCGGTTTTTGTTTTGTACATTATTAAGATAATGTATGATTGTTTTTGTGAAAAAGTTCACAATTTTTGATACCATGTTATTTTAAAAGGGTTTAAAATAATGTTGTTGTTATTCATATTGATTATGAATTTCATTGGATTTTGATTGAAATCTAGTGATGGATTACGGAATCGTCACATGATTTTATGGTGGTTTGGATAATTAATCAACATAATTTATGCATTATGTCTTGTATGATTAATTTTAGTTGATGCTTTTATTATGTTGAATGTTGTTTGAATGGTTTAATTTTACGCATTTTTGTACAATCTGTGACAACCCTCGCGAATGCGGAAAGATAAAACATACAAGCATGTGAAAAGATATGCGGAAATACGGTATTTTAAAAACTTTTATACATGCAAGTTTAAATAAACGAGGAGTGTCAAAATATTACAACTAAGTAAGGAAATACAACAAAGAGACGGGGTCTCTTAAAATGTTAACAAAGAACAAGTGTTTAGCAAAACTAGCAAAAATCGTCTAGAGGTGAAACTTCCAGGGACAACGCCCGCTAGCTCACACCCGAACCCCAAAACATCGTAGCCAAAAAGTCAACCATGCAAGCAACCTGTTCATCCATGAAAAACATGAACGCCACAGTCAGTGGGGAGTAACTCCGGGTTCTCCCAGCCATATCACCTTTAACGTACATATAAGGAAATACAAAAGTAAAGAATGCATATATAGATATACATGTGAGATACAATAAGAATAGATAGGCAATTCTATAGATAATGATAAGAACATAAGAGGCACAAATCCGAATCCATCATGATATTCAAAGACTCGGGAAAGACACCCTTAGTCAACTATATACTCACTAGGGCTTACATCTCACCGTTAGCGGCATATACTTGATAAGATTGAGACTCGACAAACAAACCATACCAAGTCATTCAATGATCAATCATATAATCATTCATCCAACCATACCAATATATTGACGACATCTCTCACGGTAAATGAAACGCACTAGCATCGTGTACAATAGCAAGACAAGCCAATGGAAGTCCACAGGATAAGACGTTTCCCTGAACCGTATACGATAAGACGTTTCGTATACTCATGACCTAGACAAATAAGTTCACGGGATAAGACGTTTCCCGGAACCATGTACGATAAGACGTTTCGTACACACAAGACTCTAATCCTCTCGGTAGGACGACGATAATAATACGGTCCTAGTCTAAACCTGGCCAGACTCTCGGAATAAGACGTGTTCCGATTCGACATGTGGTAAGACGTTCCACATCCAAGACACGGACTTACATAATATATGCCGAGTACCCCAAATTCGGTCAACCTTCACGAAAGAGGCGGAAAGAGATCTATAGTCAAAAGTCAAGCTAGTACGCTACATGCAATAACACCACCTCGCAAGTATACAACATTTGACGGTCGGGTCGATCAACGCATTGCGTTCGCCTCCTAACAACGTCGTCATATCCCCACTAAACATGCATACAAGCATCAAGGATACACCCCATCGCTCCGACATTCCAGTCTAACGAGTATAAGGGTGTAGCCGGGAAATGAGAGTTCATAGCACAAATCATTAGTGCTCAAATCATACATTTGTAAAAACCGACTCAAAGTGGGAACATACCAAAAACCGTCACAAAACATGAGAATAGGGAATCATATAAGTTTAAATATGATAAACATGAGTTAATACATGATACATAAGCATTAGAAAAAGTTTATGAAGCATAATGAATAAAAACATAGATCACCTCTCCAAAACAACATTGTTTGGAAACCAACGAAAATAAGGGTCCACTTCAAACGGTCATAACTAGAGTTCTAGACATGGGAATGCAGAAATTCAAAGTGGAAGTGATAGCTTATCCTCTTACGGTTCCAACGAGATGTCACACGCCCAAAACAAGCAAGTAACAAAGGAGATATGATCATTTTACGAAAAGGGGTCAGTGCAGGAAAAGTTCTGTTGGCAGCGGGTGACGCGGCCTGCGTCCTACGACGCAGCCTGCGTCCTATTCGGACAGCTAAGAGTCACACAAGTCACCACAATTTCACTAAGGCATAATACAAGTATCATCTATCATCACAATTCATCAATTCTCATATCAATTATCAACTAACAACAACCATCATCAACAACACAATTCCTAAGATTACTAATCATATTCTAAATACGATTTCTAACATGGAAAACACATTAAAACACGTAAATGATATCGAGTAACCCTTCACCGTTACCTTTTCGCGTCTTTAAACGGTTTCTAAACCTTCCTAGTCTCCACCTACATACAATTAGATAATAAAAGATGAATATCATTCACCTTAAGAAAGACGGATAATTTAAAAAGCGAGAAAGACGGTAATTTTATTACCAATACGGATAGAGGAAGATAAGAGGGGAAGAATAAGACGAACTTACGAGAATTTGAGCGAGAAATGAACGAACTATGACGAATCTAAGCTTGGAAGAAATGGAAGCTAGGTTTTGGGTGTTTATGGTGAGGAAGAAGAAGATTGAGTTGTGAGGGAGTAAATTAGGTTAAGGTGAGTATGAGGGAGTATATATAGGAGAAAGTCAACGAAAGTCAAAGACGGCTCGAAAGTCAAGAAAAGTCAAAGACGACTTAAAAGTCAAGAAAATTCAAACACGACTCAAAAGTCAAGAAAAGTCATACTCGACTCAAAAGTCAAGAAAAGTCAAACTCGACTCAAAAGTCAAGAAAAGTCAAACTCGCCTTAAGACGGGATTTTCATGGAATCTCGCAGAAATTCCGAATACGAACTCGGAAATTCTAAATTCGACTCGAAACTTAAAATTGTATATTAAAACTTAAATTTGCTGAAAAGTATCCGTAAAATATCTTCACTAGAAAAATAGGGTACATTTCCGGGTGTTACAATCACCCCTCCTTTTAAAAAGTTTCGTCCTCGAAACTTGAGAGTAGAAAACAAAAGTATTAAGGAACAAGAATCGGTTTTCAAAATTAATACGAAAACTCTTATAAGGGGAATCTTTATGAAACGAGGTTCATCTCGAAAATGGTTTAAGGAAGAATTTTCATAAGTGTGAAACTTTACTTACGGATCTCAAGAATGCTCGTCGCGAACGAGAACTCAACTTATCCAAATCAAATTAAAGTCGAAATAGTGAAATCGAAATTCAAAACAAACGTTAGTAAGTGCAGGACTAATTATCAGACGTCTCCAATAACAAGTGCAAACATCCAACCAAACGTAAAATCCAAATATAAAAGCGAAAGAAATCCATTTCCTCCAAAAAGAGGGTACAAAATCCATCTTTAGACTTCTTTGAAAAGTTAATTTAGAAATACCATATGAAAATTTGAAAATTTTCTAAATTCGTACACTCAAGACAACCAAACATTGCACACACATAAAAGTAATTTGAACATCAAACTCACAATCATGGTAATAAAAGATAAACACAACGAGTAAAAAGAAACAAGAAGGCTTATCGAAACGAGTAATAGCGGAAAGAAGGACAATGTCCAAAGAATAACAAATTGAATAAGCGTCAATTTGAAAGGCAAAGGGAGAAATGAACGACAAAGCAATTGCTCAAAAGGGAAAGAAAGCCTAAGAACCAAACACTCCACTCAAATATGAAAGTCATCATAGTCAATTTCTCGGGCATTTTCGCCAAACCCAAATTATAGCCACATCATTCTAAGGGCTTATCCAATTAACATCACAAACATCGTTAATAAGCTAGTCCTCAAAAGAATGTAACTCATCTCGGTCATACCTTAACCGCTTTCAATCATTAGATTCTACAAAATCCTTAACAATCATCAGGTCAAACTACGAACCCGAATATCTAGTATCCAACTAGCATTAACTAAGGTCTATCGACAAGGGAAAATCCACAATTAAATAATCCACATGAAAGATTCCTAAATGTATTCGAACATCCCTAGTCCAGTCAATTATTACACTCGAATCCACAAGCATAAATAATTACATCTAGAAAAGCATAATTACCACCAATCATAAGATGAATGGGCTCACCATTCCAATTCTATAATCCATAACAACCGAGCATTCATTATCCAAAGCTTGCAACGAACATTTCTCAATTTCAAACTATGATTCCTTAAGAATAAAAGAGAATTACTAATCCCAAACCGCAAATGACCAATCACTTGGAAATCAAACAACCATTCAAATCATCTATTTCATCTAAAACTCAAAATGAATCGATTTTCATTGATGACAAAACTCCTCAAACTTTGGGTACCAACTCAATTACCCTAAAGCAAAGTCTCTTTTAGAATCCACCAATTAGAGACATCTAATTCCCAAATGATATCCCAAGCAACCGTTATAATACCCAACATCAACAAACTATTATCATGATCAACTCAATTCTCAAAACAACACTACAATACCAAACTCCGAATCTAACATCACCAAGAGAGGATACATTATCACTATTAGGATTCATCCTAGAGCTTAAGTCTTATTTCTCATGATCAAATACAACCTGAACTTTGCTCAATCCAAAGACACATCTTCTAACTAAAGAATTCCAAAATACATTACTCTTACTCTCTGAGCCTTACAAACGGAATATCCAATCCACTAAGGAAAAGATGAAGCGGCAACGAGATAGGAAACGATAAGAAATCTCAAGGAGAACACGAGAATAAAATCAGGCACGAGATTAAAAGAGAGGAACGCTGAAAATAACGAGGGCAAGAAAGAGACAAAGCAGATAGTAGAGTTATGAAGATATCCGCGTAAGAAATAAGATACAAGTATGCGATTTCTTAAAGATCAATCTTTACAAAAGCATTCAAGAATGGAAATGAAAAGGGACAATGGCACGGGTAATGGTTTAAGGTTTAATCCACAAAATTTCTCCTTTCAAACTTAATGCGATAATAAAACCACTTAATTATTCCTTTACAAAGGCCTCTTACAAGGGACCATCATACCACGAGCAATCATCAAATTAAGGTACACCTAGACTTGATAAATCGACTACAACCCAATTCATCCATCCTTTCATATCACACGGATTCCCAATTGCGGAATTGTAACTCAAGTATAATAACATTCCTTTAGCTCAAATATTCAACACAACCTCAAAGGTTTCTTTAATTGAAAGACTAACAAATACTCTCTTATACTCGGTCATTTTCAAGTCTATAGCCCACGAGTTCATTATTATCAAAGTACAACATCAAGCCAAACCTCATCATTAACATCCCAAGGTATTTCCATCCTAGATCACATCATCGAATCTCTCACATATCTATAATCCTCAAGTAATATGGTTCAACTTACAACGAAACCTTACTACTCAAACGAGTCTCCGATACCATAAGATAAGATCGTATCTTTAAATCCAAGAACTATAGCCAAATGCTTTTTCACCAAGCCTATACACTAACACATAAACTAGAATCCACAAGAAGTCACTTAGTCTCAAAAGCGTTTTACACCTCAAAGTATCATCCAAATATTCTCACTTAGAACAACTAGCTCCAATTTAGACATGATCCTCAAGACACTCTAATATTACTAAACTCCTAAATTCAAAAGATTAACCCGTTAATGGGTTAAGAAGTCTTAGCCAACTCATTCAATCTTACACCATCAAATACTATGAACTATCTATACATTAGTCATGGCAAGCATCAAGCATTAAAATCATCAAACTTATCTTATTACCCTTCCTTAGAGTTACAACCAATCATCAATATAGGGTGAATTAAGATATACACCATTTTCCTCAAATGACAAATTCATTCTAGCAAACACTAATATTCCACAAAATTCAAAGTTCTTCCGACCAAGTACGATATGCCACAAACAAAAAGGGTAAGGTGTCCACAAAAGGTCACATAAGGAAGTTGATGGTACAAATTGATAAAGAGGAGGAAAGTAACAAGAGTAATTTCCAAGGGGAAAAGAAGTTAGATGATGAAGAAGCATTTAGATAGAAGGAAGAGAGCATAAAACAATAAGGACGAGAGAATTCATAGATGAAGAAGAAATACACTTCAATTAGGCTTGTAAATCTTCAAATTTCGGTAGAGTATACTTCTTCTAGGTAACACAAAGATCCACCTTAAGACGGTAGATACAAACAAACATAACATCACTCAACACAATCAACAAACAAGTTAGAACCTAACAAACATCAAGTACACCAAAGACTACCACCTTAGGTCCTTAAGTCTACCCATCTCTCATTGATTATTTCAAGGTCAAGTAGTTTAAGTTTAGGGTTCACGTGTGTGCGTCGGGAGCGATAAAGCTCTGATACCAACTGTGACAACCCTCGCGAATGCGGAAAGATAAAACATACAAGCATGTGAAAATATATGCGGAAATACGGTATTTTAAAAACTTTTAAACATGCATTGTAAATAAAACGAGGAGTGTCAAATATTACAAACTAAACGCGGAAATACAACAAAGAGACGGGGTCTCTTCAAATGTTAGCAAAGAACAAGTGTTTAACAAAAACTAGCTACTATCGTCTAGAGGTGAACTTCCAGGGACAACGCCCGCTAGCTCACACCCGAACCCCAAAATATCATATCCAAAAAGTCATCCATGCAAGCAACCTGTTCATTCATGAAAAACATGAACGCCACAGTCAGTGGGGAGTAACTCCGGGTTCTCCCAGCCATATCACATTAAACGTACATATAAGGAAATACAAAAGTAAAATCATGCATATATAGATATCCATGTGAGTTGCGATAAGAATAGATAGGCAATTCTATAGATAATGATAAGATAATGTGGAAATCAAATCCGTAACATCATGTTATTCGAAGACTCGGGAAAGACACTCTTAGGCAACCGAATACGCTCACTAGGGCTTACATCTCACCGTTAGCGGTATAAGATTGATAAGATTGAGACTCGACAGACAAACCAGTCAAGTCATGCGATGATTACACGAAATCCAACATATTATCATCCATTCACGAACCAAGACATAGACGGTGTCCAATCATGCAATGACCATGAACAATATCATGAAATCACGCGTTCAAAGACGACACAAGACGACATCTCTCACGGTAAATGAAACGCACTAGCACCGTGTACATGGCAAGTATGATTAAAAGGCATCCACGGGATAAAGCATTTCCCTGAACGCATACACGATGCTACATTTCGTATATGTAGACTAATTTCCTTCTGGTAGCACGACGATATAAATATCCGGTCCTAGTCTAAACCTGGCCAGACTCTCGGAATAAACGTGTTCCGATTCGACATGCGATAAACGTTTCGCATCCAAGACTCGGTCAATCATAGACGCCGAGTACCCCAAATTCGGTCGATAATTCACGAAAGAGGCGGAAAAGAGCTCAAGCCTCATAACAATCGGTACGCTACATGCAAATAACACCACCTCGCAAGTACACAACATTTGACGGCCGGGTCGAACAACGCATAGCGTTCAACTCCCAACAACGTCGTCGTATGCCCACTAACACATGCATTCAAGCAGTAGGATACCTCTCCGTTCCGACATTCCAGCCTTACGAACGGGAAGGTAGCCAAGGGAATGAGAGTACAAAGCACAAGACAAAACAATGCTCAAACCGTAACATTTGTAAAAACCGACTCAAAGTGGGACATATCGAAAACCGTCACAAAACACGTGGTACAAGCGAATAAAATATCATATATCCAAAACATGAATATTATAAGACACTACGTGAAATTATACGATAAACGGATCATGCGAACTATTATAAATTACGAGTTTTAGAAATTATAGGAAAAACATACAGCCGTGTTCTAGGCCGGGCAGGGGACCGGCGGCCGGTGGGCCGGCTCAGAACACAGGGCAAAAACCAAAAATCACCAAAAACAGAGAAATGAGGTCTGGGCCGGTCAGTGGACCGGCGGCCGGTCGACCGGCACAGAACCCTCTATACAAAATTTCCCAAAAACTCAAGGATGTTACTGATGTGTTCCCAGCCGGTTGGCAGACCGGCGGCCGGTCGACCGGCAGGGAGCACCAGTTCATCCGAGAGCCTTCAATTCATTTCCAAATCATTTCAATTCTCAAATATACTTCTAATAATCATCAACAATCAATATACATCATCCATAATCATCATATAACAACATTCATTAATCATAGCATGATTTCTAATCTTCCTAATCGTATTCTAATACGATTTCTAGCATATAAACATGTAAAACACGTAAATGATACCGAGTAACCCTTCACCGTTACCTTTAAGCGCCTCTACTAATCGTCAAGCTCCTCTTCTATAAGGAAATAGTCTTTATCGGGATCTTGGAGGTCACCACCTACAAATAGATCGCAAAAAGATGAATAAAGTTCATCTTGAGAAAGACGGGAAATTTGAAAAGCGAGAAAGACGATGATTTTAATATCAATACGGATAGAGGAAGGTACGGGGAGAAGAATGAGACGAACTTACGTGAATTCTATCGAGTAATGAATGCGCTAGGATGATTCAAAGATCAAAAAGCTAAGGAGGCAAGGTTTCTTAAGGAAGAAGTAAAATTTGGTTTGTGTTTGATTTTGTGTTGAATGAAATTTAGGTTAAGGAGTTGTGTGAGGTGTGTAGGAGAAAAGTCAACAAAAAGTCAAAGACAGTTCGGAAGTCAAGAAAAGTCAAACTCGTCTTAAGACGGGATTTTCATGGAATCTCGCGGAAATTCCAAATACGAACTCAGAAATTCTAAATTCGACTCGAAACATAAAATTCAAATTTAAAACTTAAAATTGCTGAAAAGATTTCGTAAAATATTTCTACTAGAAAAATAGGGTACATTTCTGGGTGTTACAGTCACATTAGTTATATTAGCACTTATAGATATTAAATTATTTTAGTAATAATTTTATTATTGAAAGTTACTAAAGTTATACAAAATTGTTTTTTTATTTGTTTTTGTAATTTAAAGTACTAAAAAATAATTATATTCTAATAATTATTACCAATATAATACTCCCTCCATTCAAGTCCAAATACAACATTTCTTTTTTTTGACACTATTCATGAATAAAGAAAATCTTTACGATTTCTTGCAATATGTAAGATAAAATATGGTCATGTGGGATCTTGTTTGATTCCACTTTATAAGTACGATAAGAATATCAAATTTTTATATTTTTTAATAATGTAAAACTCGAGATATTTACGTTACAATTTGTGCATTGACAAACGTGTAAATAAGAAATGTTGTGTTTGGACTTGAACAGAGGGAGTATATAAATATAATATTTTATTTAAATTCTTGATTTAGCTTTAACCTAAGAGGTCGACCTGTTCGGGTTGGATTTCGACCCTTATCAACGGATCATTTTGTTGGGCGAAACTGTAAACACCAAAATTTTATATTTTGATATCTATTTATTACTCCCTCCTATTCAGAGCAATGTTCCCCCTTTCCATTTTCGTCTATTCACAATACCTTCCCCCTTTCCTTTTTTGGTAATCTTTTTTATTGTTAAATGACCATACTACCCTTATTACTTATCTATTATTACCATCCAACCCACCCTTAACCTATCCTATTAACCTTCTAACCCAGCCCACTAATTAAACCTAACCCACTAATCTACCCAGCCCACTATGATTAACCCTAACCCTTCCCGCCCTATATTAACTCACTCCCTCAACAAACCCTACCATATCTTCTTCTCTCTTCCGCCTCTTCATTCTTGTCACTCTCTCTCTTCCGCTCTTCATCTCTCCGTCTTCTAATCTTCATCACTTCATCATTTCTTCACCAGCCTATCATCATCTTCATCTTTCCCTCTTCTAATCTTTATCACTTCATCACCACAAATTCATCCTATCATCATCTTCATCATCATCATCCTTCATATTCATAAAAATCGACTTAAATCACAACGTAATGGTTAAATTGGAACCTCTTTATTCTGATATTGACTTGCGTGAGATGGAGAAGAGATATGAAGATGTAGATCTGGGGGAGATGGGGATCGACGATGATATGCTTGATGTTGTATCCGATGCTTTTGTTGTTACTGCATGTGCGAATTATGTTGTTCCTGTGTTGATGAAAGAAGATCATGAGATGAAGGCGAAGTTGTGGATAGAAAAACGTTATATTCCAGAGAATAGAAGACTGTTCATGGAGGATCTATGTAAATACTGGCCCGTATTTGCGGTTTTATTGGAGTATGAGGATGAGGAGACTGCCAGGGAGAAGAGAGATGGTGTTTTTGCATGTTCATCTGCTGATCTTTCTAAGTCAGTTGATGAAATAGATCTGGTTGCCATGCGAGACAACCCATTCATTGTTAGTTGGTTTATGAGGGAGCTTTGTAAGTATTGGCCTGGTTTTGAAGTTCTACAAGAAGATGAACCAAGGGAGGTTGATTTCTTGTCCTATTACTTGATTCAATTTAATTGTTTTTATTTTATGTTTTTTATGGACTAGTGATGATCTGGTTTATGCAATTGATTTCTTTTCATCTAATACAAGCTGCCCAATTGCAAAACAGGAGTTCAATGCCATGCTCAAAGACAAGACCAATCAACCTATGATCAGCCTAACCAGGATTCAATGCCAAACCTACCCTATGTCAAAAGCGATCTTAATGCTTTGTATAGCCCAGGCCCAAGCAAGCAAGCCAAGACACGAGCCAGTGGTAGCCATGACACGAGCCAAGACCAACCAAGCCACAAAACAGACTCACAAAACAAGCCAACAAAACCTTTGGAAACTCAGCCAGCAGCAGTGCCTTGGGGAGGGTCTCAGGGCAACTTCCAAGCTTAGGGACTCCAAAACAACTATGGGGCATGGTACTAGGGAGGGTCTACTACCTTTTTGTCCAGGAAACCTTCCTCAGAAAACGTCAAGAACACCCCTCAAAACACAACCCAAGTGAACCAGTCCAGTTACAGCCTTACATGTAGCAGTTTAGCTGTTTTGTCAAAACTTCCTCTTTTAGCCAATCAAACAACCCTAACCAACCCCCAAACCTATGTCTTGGGAAGGTCCTCTACAACTTTCCCCAGGACTTCCCTTCCAAGAAACAAACACACAAAGAGTTAGCTTAGGGACAACTTCAAACTGTCCAGATTTCAGCCTTTGTGCAGTAGTTAATATGTCACTGTCAACCTTCCCCTTTTGAACAAACAATGCGTGAGGTACTTTCAGCACATCTTTGGGAGCCTTCCTACTTCAGTTTGGTTCACAAACCCAAGCTTGAAAGTCCACTCTTCACCCAAGACACACCTGATCAAACAATTAAGGAAGATTGTCTCTTTAGAAACTACTTTCTACTTTATCTACTTTATGTCAGAATTCTGCAAGTTTGTAGCTGTTATTTTGTTTCATGTTGTAAGCCCTTGTGGCCCTAGATGTATCCTAAACGTCTGAGATGTATCCTTGTTGCCTATATAAGGCCTTCACCTAATGAAATACAAATCAGATTTGAAGTAAAACATAAAACTGAAACCTTGTTTCTGTTGCAATCTCTTGGCTGTGTGCTTGAGACAACTTCCTTTGCTTGGTGCTTGGAAGTGAGCTTGGGTCCTTAGCTGTGTGCTGGGATCGAGGTTCAACCCTCAATCATTGGCTTTGTGCTTTGGTTAAGGTCCTATCCTTGGTTCTTTAACAATCAATTCAAACAGAAACAGAGTATTTGCCAAAAAAAGGTTTTGTTTGGGGGGTCTTTTGGAAAAAAAAAAAAAAAATTTTTTCAAATCAAAATGTCAGTTATTTGTTGTCTTTCTGAATTAGTTAGTGCACCAATGATATGCTTTTTTGAGGGCAGTAGATAGCCTTTTGTTGTTGTTCATGCACTACGCCACCACATTTTTGAGTGAAGAGGCTGTGTATGAACAACAACTTTGAGAGTAATGTTCACTAAAGATGATTTCACTGAATTACTCATGTTTTATGTTAATATCCATGATACGCCAAAGACTGATTAGTACAAAAAGTAGTGCAAAGTTCAAAAGTAGACTCTACTTGCTGATTTTCTGGGTTCTTCTTGATTGCTTGCTGTTACTACTCCTTTCTTTATCTGCGAAATTGTAGAGAGTCAGAACCAGTCTTTGATATGCTGCAATATTCCAAAATTTTGCTACCATGCTCCATTCACCTGCATATATATCTAGATAATACCAGTAATGGTACCAGTAATTGTACCAACAGGTTCAATGTCGCATGTTGGTTCATTACTGGATCCACTACTACTAGCTATGTCCTCTGCATTCTCTGTTAATCTACTGAGTGAACTTACTAATTCACTTATACTACTTGCATCACCAACATTTTGTACATATTGTATGCATTCTTTTACTAAATCAATATTAGCATTGAGGTATTCAAGCAGCAAACCAACTGCTGCTAGTTTAGACTTGTGATGTGGCACAGGATAGTCTATGCCACCTTTCTTTTTATTACTTCAAGCATACATGCCTGTAATGTTAACCACACATACTTCAGTTTAAGAATTTCTTGTTCTTCATATGCAATGAGTGTGTTTCCTATAAGTTCATCCAACTTAGTAGCCCTTTTCTTTTGTTGAAGAGATTGGATAGACCTAAAAAACCCCAAGTCCAAGACATTCAAGTCTGGTGAATTAGGGGTTTGATAGTTTAATTCAATCTGTCATCCATCTGATGTTGCTGCTTTTTTGAATTCTGGATCATCATTATTGAAATGTGGACGAGCATTATCTTGTTGAATGATAATATGCTTACTCTCATTAGTAGGCCATTTAGCCTTTATAGCTGGCAAAACACAGTTTATAACCATGTCTCTTGTCACATTTTTGTTTATTGACTCTATGCATTTTGTTTCCATTGTTCCAGCAACTCTATTTTTTGAGCTTCTTTTTGCAGGTTCTTGGACAGTGAAAGGCCAAATGCCTATCTTCCCATCAAATAATACTTCACCATTAGACCCATACATGGGTCTTGCTACAACACACATAAACATCACCTTTTCTATGAAGTTCTTAGATTGGACACATCTATGAGGTTCAGTTTCATTTTTTGCCATATAAAACCTTGTAGAAGTTTTTGTTTTATAAAACCATTTCTCATCCATGTGAATGATATTGCTTTGATCTTTGAAAATCACTTGTTTGGTTAATTCATGATACTCTAAATGTGCTAGACTAAAAATTAATCTAGCAAGTTTGTTGTTATCTGTCAAACCTGGTTTGATAGCATTTGTATGAGATTTGATCTGCTTTGATGTCACCCATCTATTAATTGTTGACTGGCTGACCCCTAACTTTGTAGAAAGCGAGTGTTGTGTTGTCCTACTGAGAAGATCAATTGACTTGAGCTTCTCAGTATCTAACACAATCTTCCGAATTGTAGTGTATCCTTTCTTTTTGCTGTTGACATTCACCTGTATGTTTTTCTGCCTTTGTGCCTCTGCTATATTCCAAAGGTTTGTTATTGTTTTCCTGCAAACTGAGTACCTTTTTGCCAGTGTTAACATTATACCATAGTCTGGTCTACCATTTTTGTTGTTTTCTAAAATTGTTTCAATAATTTTAGATCTTTCTAAGTTGGTGAGATTCTTCATTGGATGATTCTGTATTTTTTGTGTTGTGTTTCTGTGAAAAGTGTTTTTTGGACATGTGCTAATAAATGAATCCTAATAAATGACCCCTTGTATTTATAGTAGAAAGAACTTTGCACTCTTTTGAACTTTTGGTTTTGGCGCAAATATTAAACCTGTTTGTAATTTGGCTCCATACTTGAATTTTGGTGCCAATTTTCAGACTTGGTGAGAGGATATTTAACATTTGAGATGATATTTGGGGTAATTTAGCTTATGTGACAACTCAAATGGGCCAATGAAGAGAAGATGAAGGAAATCAATCCTTAATCTGAAGTCCATCTAGTTCATTTGCTCTTCATTTCAGTTCAGTTGGTGTAATTTGTATCTGAAGTCCAATATTCTGTAATTTTTTTGAGATTTTTAAGCAGATTTGAACTTTATGTAATTTTATTATGTAATTTAATTAGAATTAAGAATGTGTAATTATTTAATTATGTAATTTGTGGATTAATCAGACTTTGTGGATTAATCAAATTTTATGTGGAAATTAAAAGGGAGGGAAACTGAATTTTCATTAAAAAAAAGGAGGGAGTCATTAACTCTTAATTTTACAATTAAGAAGTCATTTATACACCCTCTCTCCAATCACCTTACCCCCACTACATTACTTTTGCTTATTTAATTCAAAACCTTAAAATTTGTGTCAAATGGGAAGGGGGAACAATGGTCTGAATATGAGGGAGCATATAGTATATTTAGTATTTAGGAGATAATTATAAAAAAGATTGTGATAATATATCTTAAGATACTATAGAATATTATTATATATTTTCTTGCCCTATAAGCTAGCTAACTATAAATACATATCATCTGTCTAGGGTTTAGAGGAGGGCAGATGGATTAAGTCAAAAGACCCCATCTTCCTACTACCAAATTGTAGACAAGATGGAATAAGTCACAAAAAAGACCTCATCATCTCCTTACGAGAGTAAGTCGATAAGACCCTCGTAGTACTATCAAAACCCTAAACCTTAGGATGGATATCAAGAGATCTACAGAACAAGGTTGTTAACCCCCCAATCTTCAATGATTAAAATACAACTCTTGTTGTTCCCATAAGTTTTGTTCTAAAATTTATGATTTACAAATTGGCACGCTCGGTGGGACGATTTTCGCTCTTCATCTCCATTCTCCAAGGGTCAAGTTTAATAGCAAGTTTCGAGACAAAGTTGCAGCACATCAAAGTTTCTACAACCAGTCTCGAGGGGGCATTTGTAGACACCAAAATTTTATATTTTGGTATCTATTTATTATATAGTATATTTATTATTTATGAGGTAATTATAAAAAAGATTGTGATAATATCTTAAGAAATTATAGAATATTATTATATATTTTCTTGCCCTCTAAGCTAGCTAACTATAAATACATATCATCTGTCTAGGGTTTAGAGGAGGGCAGATGGATTAAGTCAAAAGACCCCGTCTTCCTACTACCAAATTGTAGGCAAGATGGAATAAGTCACAAAAAAGACCTCATCATCTCCTTACGAGATTAAGTCGATAAGACCCTCGTAATACTATCAAAACCCTAACCCTTATGATGAAATCAATGGATCTACGAAAGTTGTAACTCTCAATAATCTTTCAGTTATAAAATAAACTCTTGTTTTCCATAATATTTTTGTTCTAAATTTTATGGTTTACAGAAACATCCAACACAAGGTGTTAAATTTGCAAGTGTTACATGTACAATTATTAATTATGTGCATGTAACAAAAGGTGTGATTAAATGAGTAAATTCATTTGTTTTTACAATACGTGAAAAACATATGAATTTGTTTAGTACATTGGTGAGTAACGTGAAGTGATTTTATTATTGTAAAATACAACGTCACTTCATATCTATACTATCTATTAAATCCTGAAATCAAGGGACTTCCATTTAATTAAATAAAGTTATACAAATTAATTAAAATATATAATTTATAATCGATAGTGTTGTGCGATAGAACTGATCAAGGGATTTCAATGTAAATATTATATAATTTTGGTTGAAGTATAAATTTAGAAAATACCAAAATAGGGTGATTTTCCTTAAAATAAACATGCCCCACTTATGGTATTGATTTGTAGCATAAAATATACATTAAATTAAAAATTTATAATTATTTAACTCCTACGTAATATTTTGGAAACTATTAAAAGGTAAATAAATCAATTTAGGTTTCCAAAAGATATAATATTGTATAATTCTTTTAAATTGATTTAACATATATGTAATATATTTATATAAATATATGAGCCTCTTAAAATTGCATGTGTACTCAAATTGCATTTTCAATCATCAGCTAATCAAATTATCGTAATTACTTAGTTCAATAGTCAAAGTAACAATATTAGAACCAGGAGTAATGAAAGTAATATAACAACAACGGGAGTAGTGAAATTTTCAATATTAATCCGGCATTCGTGAAAGTATCAATAATTACGGTGGAAATAGTGAAAGTACCAATAATTACGACGGGAGTAGTGAAAGTAACATTAGTAATAACGAATGTAATAAAAGAAACAATACTAACAATAAAAAAAGTATATATGAACAATTAGCCGACCAATTGATTAAAGTAAAATATTAATAGTGGGAGTAATGAATTGTCTAATAATTTATTTTATCGTAATATTAAGATATGTCAATAAGAAAATATATTTATGATAAATTTATGAGTTATACCACTTTGATGTATATTTAATTAAAATAAATTTTAATGATAAATATAAGTAGCCCGGGCAGAGCCGGCCAGGAACCAATACTTGTTACTATATAAAGGATGATAAAACTTTTGGAAAAAAGTATCTCATAAAAAACAAATATCAAACAAGGTGACTTAGCTTGGTAGAGAAATAACAAGTCGGAGTTTGAGGGTGAGAAGCAGTATAACGGGTGGTGTTTATTAGAATAAGTCAATATTATCTTTAGAATATAACTTATTATTGTAAATCATTCTGTTTATACTGTTTCCTAGTTTAGCTATTATACTTGCTGTTTATATGGGATTGCATTCCCTATCTTTAGCTAGTGGTTATTGACCTCGTATGATTCGTGGGATTAGAGAGCTAGCCTAGGATATTCTACTTGTATATATTGTATGATTACTGACAGAATGAGTCAAGGGAATACAACCTCTTTTATGGTATCAACCTCTTTCGATCCTCTGCTTCCGCTACACCTTCTTTTTCTCGAAATACCCTTTCTGTATCCCTTCACCATGCCTAACGACGCCCAATCATCAAAACCATCCTTCTCTCCCGCCTATTCTGTTTCGAATATCAAGAACTATGTATCCATTATCCTCGACATCGAAAACGTTCATTACGCTTCATGGGCCGAGCTTTTTCTCAATACCACTCGAGCCTTTAACGTTCTTGATCATATTGCTCCTCCCAAGGATGTTGTTCTCAAGAAGGATGACGGTTGGGACCGTCTTAATGCCATTTTTAAACAATGGATCATAGCACTATCTTTAACAACAATCAAAACTCTCGTACCGTCACCCTGGAACAACAGTTCAGCAATATACACATGGATAACTATCCCAATGTCTCCGCATATTGCCAAGCATGAAGATGATTGCTGATCAACTATCCAACGTCGGATCTCCGGTGCCCGAGACCCGGTTTATGCTCCAACTCGTGACCCATTTGTCAGAGGGTTATAACAGCGTGACCACAATCATTCAGCAAAGTGACCCGCTCCCGTCGTTTTACCATGGAAGAAGCTCTATGATCACCATGGAAGAAGCTCGCAAAGCCAAAACTACTGGTATGTCCTTTGATAATGTTCTTGTTGCCGCCTCTTCTGGTTCTAATCCCACATACACATCAAAAAATGGTGGTAATTCCTCCAACTCCAATAAAAATTATAAGGGGAAGGAGAATCGTCATCATAAAGGAAATTATCGGGGTAAAAATCAAGGGGGCGGAAATTCTGGTGGTTCTAACAGGCAGTCGCGCCGCCAACAGACGCAATCCGCGTCCTCTGCTTCCAACTGGACTTGGGTTCCTCTTGCTCAGTGGCCTGACTCCTCCCAACATGGGTGGACCACGCCACCATGTCTGTATCCTACTTCTGGCTGGACTCCCTCTGTCGCTAACAATGCGGCAGGCATCCTCGGCCCTAGACCTCAGCAATCTTTCCTTGCTCAACCCGGTGTACTCGGCATGCCACCAGGGGCGTTGGTTCCTACTGACTTGGCTGTGGTGATGCAATCACTTAACCTTCAACAACCCGACGACAACTATTATATCATTTATATGGACACCGGGGCGTCGTCTCACATGAACTTAAACAACGGTAATCTCGTTTCTTATTCTCCTTTGAGTGGCAATCGTGCAATTGTAGTCGATAATGGTAATTTGATTCCGATTCGTGGTATTGGTAACACTACCCTTCCCTTCCCTAATAAATCCCTTCAACTGAAAAACGTGCTACATGTCCCTCGTCTCATTAAAAGTTTAGTTTCGGTCCGCAAATTTACAGTTGATAATTATATATCTGTTGAATTTGACCCGTTTGGTTTTACCGTGAAGGATCTCAAGACGCGGACGCCGCTTCTGAGAAGTAATAGCACGGGGGATCTCTATCCACTTCTTCTTACACACCATACCGCCACTGTACCAACTCAAGCCCTTACCGTTGTTTGGTCCCATTTTTGGCACGGACGTTTAGGTCACCCGGGTCCTAGCATTTTTAATTCCTTATGTAATAAATCCGACGTTTCATGTCGTTCTCGTAGGTCATTTTCTCTTTGTCATTCGTCTCAATTAGGTAAGCATATCAAACTTCCCTTTAATAAGTCTTTATCTGAAACATTGAATCCATTTGATATCCTCCATATAGATTTGTGGTCATCCCCGGTCATTAGTTCGAATCAACATTGCTACTATGTTCTATTCCTTGATGATTTTACAAATTTTTTGTGGACTTTTCCTATTACGCAAAAATCTCAAGTTTATGACATTTTCACTAAATTTCACAACATGATAAAAACCCAATTTAATTCTCATATAAAGACATTACAATGTGACAATGGTCGAGAGTACGACAACTCTCCTTTTCAGAAATTCTTCGGGTCACAAGGATTGCTATTACGCTTCTCTTGCCCACAAACTTCCTCACAAAATGGTAAGGCCGAGAGAAAAATCCGAATAATCAACAATATGGTTCGAACCCTTCTAATACATGCTCACTTACCTCCCTCAATGTGGCCCCATGCCCTTGCCATGACTACTTATCTCCATAACATACACTCTTGCAAGGCCAACAATTACAAATCACCCACATCGAGTCTTTACTATCGCACTCCGTCTTACGGTCATCTACGCACATTTGGATGTCTATGTTACCCGCATATACCATCCACCACCATACATAAACTCGCCCCAAGAGCGACCCCGTACGTCTTCTTAGGCTACCCGTCTTCTCATCGTGGATACAAGTGCTATGATCCTAGTACTTAGAAAATTATTATTGCTCGTCACGCGACTTTTGACGAAACTGTTTTTCCTTTTGCTGCACCACAACCCTCGGCCCACACAACATATGACTTTCTTATAGATGAGCCTTCCCCTTATGTGACCCATCAGCTACACAACTCAGCCCCAATAACAAACCCACCCGAGACCAATGTCCCCCCACCCGAGCCCACTATACCATCCCAAAGCTCCTCTTCCCATACAACACCTGCCACCTCACCTGGGAACTCCTATATCTCTACCCCAGCGACCTCTCCTGTCTCCTCCCCACCCCGTGTATCACCACCACCAGCCCCCTCGCCCCAAATGACAACTCGAGCTCAACACGGCATATTTAAACCAAAAAACATGTTCGACTTATGTGCTACAACCCTATCACCTATACCGAAATGTCCCAAATCTGCCCTCCAAGACCCGAATTGGAATCGTGCCATGTCTAACGAATTCGATGCCCTCATTAAGAATGAGACTTGGGGTTCTTGTGCCTCGACCCTCGAATGTCAATATAACTCGTTGTCTTTGGTTGTTTAAGCATAAGTTTAAGGCTAATGGTGATTTGGAGCGATACAAAGCTCGTCTTGTGGTTAATGGCTGATCACAACAGGTTGGTGTTGATTGTGAAGAGACGTTTAGTCCGGTAGTCAAGCCTGCTACTATACGGACCATACTTAGCCTGGCCGTGTCAAAGCATTGACCCATCCACCAACTTGATGTAAAAAATGCATTCCTCCATGGTCATCTTGCCGAAACAGTACACATGCACCAACCACCCGGTTTTCAAGACCGTTCACGACCCGACCATGTGTGTCTGTTAAAGAAATCCTTATACGGTCTTAAACAAGCACCGCGGGCGTGGTATCAACGTTTTGCAACCTACGTCTCTACAATTGGGTTCACTCATAGCAAGTCGGATAATTCTCTTTTTATATACAATAAAGATGATGATAGGATATATCGCACACCTATGCAAAGATAAATTTCCCTAGATACAAATTAATGTAGTACGAGGGGTCGAACACAAGGATACGGGAATTTCGCTATGAAATGCTATGAAAAGACTACTATCAAGGTCGGTTTAATGGTTTGGTTTGGTTTGATGTTTAGCAAAATATGATGTAAATTCAATAATATTAAAATAGTCTAGGGGAGTCAGGTCACTCATGCAAATACGTAAATGCTCATGTTAAACATAGGAATTCTTAACATTGTTAATTGTTTAGGCTAAAGACACCCATCTCTCGATATTAGTGCCAACCTTAGGTTGAGTCCTAGAGAACTTTCGCTATAACTAGAGTCGTCCTACTATACATGCTTAGTCTAGTCCGATTCCGTGCCTCTCGACTTATAGAATGAATTAACAAATTTAATCAATGCAATTGGCCAAATAACAAAGATTAACAAAATAATACAAGCATGTGATAGAAACAATTTATCAATATTAGTTCATCCTTATTTTAACATTTACAACTTACTAATTATGCATGGCTTCCTTAATCCCTAGACAAATGAAACTACTCACTCATGTTGTTAATTAGACTAATAGTATTCGATATGATATGCATGATGAATATGAAATTACAAAAGTGAACGACTTTGTTAATAAAGTGTGCTGCACTAAGTGAATGAAAACTAACAATTCTAATGTAGATAACAATGAAACTATGATTAACTAATGTTACGATTAACTAAATGATTTGTAAAGTAAATGGCGGAAGTGAATACTAACATAAAACTAGAATTAGGATTACCGCAATAGATAAATATAACTCGGAAATGAAGAACAAATAACCCAAATGCTTGAATGGAAAGATTGAATTACAACTTTGAAATGTAACCAAGTGTTTGAACAAAGTAATAACTAAATGTTTAACTAATTATGAAACTAAGAGAAACTTGTGTGCTTAAGCTAAGGGAAATATGATGAAAAGATAGGAGAAAAGCTATGAAAAAGGATGTGTAAGATGTGTGAAAAGATGTGTAAAAAGATATCCCCCAAGAGTCGAAGTCCCTCTCCTTTATATAGGGAGAGGGACTTGAAACGTAAGTGTTCACAGAAGCCAAACCCCGATCGGGGAATGGGAACCGCGATCGGGGTTTCCTTAATCCGGGTATATTTGCTTAATTGCTCCATTTAATGCTTAAGGAATCCTAAGTTATGCCTTTAAGCACCTTAATTCTCCGGTTAATTGCATAGTTTTGAGATTCCTTGAGCATCCAAAGGAGCATACTATGTTGAGTTGTGGGCTCCTCGCATTGGGCTTCATTTTTGGTTTCTCATTTGCATTTCAATCCATTTCACAAATCTTCATGCTTGGCTGTTCATTCTCCATTCTAACCTTCCATGGTCAATCTTGCTTCCATTAGCTTGTTGGACTTTGGTGCTTGCTAATTGTATTAGGAAAAAACCTCTAAATGCTTAGATTCCTACAAAACAAAAGGCAAAAAATGAGCAATGCACCTCGAACACGTAATTAGCTCACAAATATACTAAACAAAGTATAATAATCATGTAAAATCGAGCTAAATTAGGGAGTAAAATCATATAAAAACTAGACATATCAGATGATCAGCTTGCCTATCTCCTATTGTATGTTGATGATATAATCCTTGCTACATCGTCCCTCCGGGTAAGTATTATGTCTCTGCTCCAGTTTGAATTTTCTACGACCGACTTAGGTCCCCTAAATTTCTTTTTGAGAATTGTTGCTGTTCGGCACTCTAGGGGTTTATTTTTGCATCAATCTAAGTATGCTAAGGAGATAATTGCTCGGGCTAATATGTCATCCTGCAAACCCGCGCTCACGCCCGTCAATAGGGCTGAGCAAAAATATACGATACAATTTTAATATACGATACGGTATACGGTTTTAAATACGCGGATTTCCGGGTATACGATATGAATTTCCGGGTATACGATACATTTTTTAAAAAAACCGTACCGGGTCTGGGTCGGGGAAAATCAAACCGGGTATACGGTTTTGATCCGGTTTAATTAAAAATAACCAAAAAAAAAGTAGTATGTAAAATTTTGTTTTCTATTTTTACTATATGGGTGAAATTTTGAGCACCAATCATTTTATGTGAAACTTGTAATATACGCAACTCACTTTATCAGTGACAAATTTCTGTGTGAAATTTTGCAAATTTGTATTTTGCTATTTTACCTACTGACTTTGCAAGTAATTGTGTTTTGTAATAATGATCCTAGTGGATTATATAAGCATCTTATTTATTGGTCGTTACTAATGTTGTGGACTCGATTTCCAGGTTTGAGCATTATCAATTAAACCGAATCCAGGTATACGGTTTTCGGGTACCCGGTTTAACCGGGTATACAAAAATCGGGTACCCGGTTAAACCGGGTCGGATCTGGATTCTAATTTTTGGCCTTCCAAAAACCGGGTACCCGATACGGTTATTAAAATCGTATCGGGTACCCTGTTTTGCTCACCCCTACCTGTCAACACTAAGTCGAAACTTAGTGCTACTGGCGGCAAACCATTCTCTGACCCAACCTTATATCAGAGTCTCGTGGGGGCGTTGCAGTACTTAACATTTACCCGTCCCGACATTTCTTACGCGGTGCAACAAATTTGTCTATTTATGCACGATCCGCGTGACGAACATTTCGGTGCACTTAAACGAATTATTCGATATATCCAAGGTACATCCCATTTCGGTCTGCACCTCAGTCCTTCGAACACTTGTTCCCTCACCGCCTATACGGACGCTGACTGCGGAGGGTGTCCCGACTCCCGCCGCTCCACCTCCGGGTATTGTGTCTACCTTGGTAATAATTTAATTTCTTGGTCGTCAAAACGACAACCAACTGTCTCACGGTCTAGTTCAGAGGCCGAGTATCGTGGCGTTGCAAACGTCGTGGCTGAGTCGTGCTGGCTCAGAAATCTGCTCCTTGAGTTCAAGTGTCCTATCCGACGCGCCACTATTGTTTATTGTGATAATGTGTCCGCTATTTCTTTATCGGGCAACCCGGTTAACCATCAAAGAACTAAGTAAGCATATTGAACTAGATATCCATTTTGTCCGGGAGAAAGTCGCACTAAACGAAGTTAAGTTCGTCATGTTCCATCGATATATATACCAGTATGCCGACGTATTTACTTGCTATTATCTTTAGAATATATCCCGCTTCGACTGAGGGGGTGTATTAGAATAAGTCAATATTATCTTTAGAATATAACTTATTATTGTAAATCATTATGTTTATATTGTTTCCTAGTTTAGCTATTATACTTGCTGTTTATATGGGATTGCATTCTCTATCTTTAGCTAGTGGTTATTGACCTCCTATGATTCGTTGGATTAGGGAGCTAACCTAGGATATTCTACTTGTATACTACCTCCCTTCAACTCCACTCTACCATATTACATTTTGTACACTATTCATGTGTAGGTATTTAATTGCAATTTTCTCTCAATAAATAAGTGAAAATATATTCATGTGTGATCTTGTTTGATTCGTCTTTACGAGTACATTAAAAATATCTAACTTTTATAATTTTTGCAAATATGTAGCTAACGATATTTACCGCGTAAAACACGCGTTGACAAACGTGAAAAAGTAAAGTGGTAGAGTGGAGTTGAAGGGATGAAGTATATGAGTCAAGGGAATACAACCTCTTTTAGTGTTATAATACAATAATTAAGAGGTTACTTTAGGAGTAATATTAGTGGCATTTTCTGATACTACTGAAGGATTAGAGGTTGTTATCTTAATTATTGTGGGTTTCGAATTAGTAGTTATTTCGAGACGGATACGTTGTACTGATACTATTTTATAGTGGACTCTAGTCAGCTTGGCTAGTGGGTTTTACTTCCGGTTTGGAAGGTTTTACCCGAGTTTTACCCTAAATAACATCTCATTTTATCTTTGCTTTCATTTATTTACTTTTACGTCAATTGGTTTCTTACATTGCGCGTGGGGGATTGACGCTAATTTCTCAACACATTTTTTGTTCGGGTCGCGGCTTGCGATTTTTGAGTCTCTAACCCTAAAAATGGGTTGGGCAGGTCGGGTTTACGGGCCGGGTAGAATTTGACGGGTCTACATCATTTTAACGAGACTAACGACTGCAGCAACACATTAACAAAATTAATAGACAGTAGCCGCAAAGAGTGCTGAACAAATGTTTTAACAGAAAATACAATGAAAACGCTTGTTTTCTTATCTCATGTCAGATTTACTTAAAACAACTATTAGGAAGAAAAAACATTGGCGCAATCGGGGATTAAACATCGAATATTATACAAGTTGACTTGCCAATGTTCTACTACGACCTCATTGTTTATAATTGACAAAGTCCAGGATCACAATTGGTCTTATTCACATATTTACACAAAATGCAGGAACTTACTCTGATCAGGTAGCTAGCATCTTCCCCTTGTGACTCAAAAACGGTTGCAAACAAGGATCTGTATGATGTGGGAGACCCGTCCGTGCACCTAAATGTCGGCAACAGCTGCTAGCCTGCAGTGATACCATTTTTGCATTCTCAGTGATCTAAACTGCAATATTTGAACATATAGGACACTACTGAGTTGAATAATCCTACTAACCACTTGAGCTGCAAAGGGCAACATGATTTCAGGAGGCATATCTGTACAAAGAGCTGCAAAGCAGAGTGGTGTCAAACCTTTATGCTTCGGAAACATAAATTTTTGTTGTATTATGGTCAAGGACATCGCCTTGATTAAGAACTTCAATAGTGGTTAAACCCCAATATACCCCGTAGAACGAAGAGGACGAACATACTAAATGACCAACAATATCATTTTACGTACCATAAAGAACTGATCCGACGAATGCATCACCAGCACCAGTTGTATCAACAAGCTCTAAAGGTGGTATTTTTTCAGCTGTTCCCACAAGCAACCTTCCAGTCAGCACCCCTATTCCACATGCTTTTAGCTTCATGACTGACTGAGACCAGAAAAGGCAAGTAATGACATGTTTTCTGAAGGGGGGAAAAAGAACACCCGACTATTTCCAAGGATAACTTGCTGTCTGGAAACACATATGACAAAGATGGGTTTGATAGGTTTAATTACTACTCCGTATTTGCCATGTATTATAGGCTGAAAATGAGGGAGATATTTAAATAACTCGAAAGACGTGATTGCAGTAGCTAGACAAGGAGTGACATTGTCAATTTGCTGGATATAATATACTTCAGAATTGTGATTCATAATGGACATTGCGCTACAAACAAACTAAAGATCAAAGGTCATCTGGGTGGAGCTTACCGATGAAATGCACATCGGAGAGGTCACCTTGCTGTCTTTTCTCTGACTTAATGATGCCAGACACTCGTCCACGTCCGTTTCTTCTAATTCGGCATCATTTTCTACAAGCGGAATAATTGCAGTGAGGAATTCTTACCCTTGGATGCATGCATATTCAAACGATAAAATGGATGTACAGGTGAACTGTTAGAATCATTCTAACCATTATGAGTCCTTTGAAGCATTATACAGCCCTCTTCACCAAGGGTCACGACGACAAATTTCAACTTAGGTAGTCTCGTTAACATAGAAACTAATGCACTCGGAATTGACGGCGCCATTGTCCAGGCCTATACAAAGAGGGAAAAAATGACTTTTAAATCCCTATTAGAACCGCAGAATTAAAGAAAATACCTCTTGGAAGAAGGCTAAATTCTTCATTTACAATGTCGACACATAACCAGCAAAATTTGACCAAAATGAAGGAAAAAACAGCATCATTCTTGTTATATATAAAGGGACTGTATAAAGTGAAACAATCAGGATGAATATTTGAAGATTAGTGCTTGGATAAATGTAGAGTCGCAAAGGACTGCTCTCCTTAGAAAGTATTTCGCCCCTTAGAGCAACTCCAATGGCAAGCTACACGACCTTGTAGCTTGCTTTGACACATCTATTTTTCGAGCAACAATGCTTTCAGGCTACAATAGGCTCCAATGGTAAACTACAAATAATGTAGCCTACAAGGTCCCACATAACAAGTAAATATTGTAGTATAAATTATTTAATTGTTTTTTAATTATCTATTTTATTTCAAGCTACGTAGCCTGACAAAGCTACACCCGCTTACAAGCAGGAACCTACTTTTGTACTCCAATGGTAAGCATACTGCTTGACAATTTACAATAATTGCAAGCAGATCCTTAAAAGCAACCATTGGAGTTGCTCTTATAAGCCTAAGGTTACAACGAAATCAATCGTAGGATAAAACTACACCGACCTTTGAATCTTAGGCTAGAAACAAAGAAAACTTTACTGTTTTTGTAAGATTTGTAGATAGTAGAAATCTGAAATTTTGTTGTATTTGATTATGATGTGCTTCCTTCTATTTATAGAAGAGTTTGCCCCCATGACATATCAGTCAAAAGCCATGTAGTGGATTTCAATGAACAAGAACATTCTGTTTCATGCGAAACAGAACAAGCGCGCAAAAGCGAAACAGAGCAAGTGACCAGAAATAGAAAATCAGTCGATCGACTGAAAAACCACTCGATCGAGTAATTCCAAGAGCTCGATCGAGCAGATTTAAGTTGGTCGAGTAACATATCCACTCGATCGATCAAAGTCAAAACTTGCAGTCTTTGATTTAGTCGATCGACCAAAAATCCAGTCGATCGACTAAATCACCGTTCATATATTTGAGAATTGTCTCAATACGTCTTTGCATATTATTTCTTTTATTCCGTACATCCCGTTAGCTCGATAATTGATTTATATACGAACGTGTACTCCACACTCCCAATCCATATTATAACGTTACGAGCTTCCGTATGATTTCTACCACGATATACAATTATACTTAAATGATTGATGACACTTAAATCACCAACATTCCTCCCCCATTTAAGTGTAATCCTTGATTCGTTTTAAAATACCTACTAATCATCAATTTGCGCATCAATGAAAATGTCACGAAGATTGAATTTCCACCTAGTAAAATGCACGATTCATATACGCTAGTAAAAAGGGTGTCTCTAAGGATTGAACCCTTGAACATAATGAATACATGAAGGCAAAATACACACAAATTATTTTAACAAATAAAGTTATATATACTGATACTTATTACAAGCCTAGTATCCTAATCCTTTCATGAGCGTATAGAAGCCTTGAGTCCAAAAGCTTCCGAAGTCGGCTATACGTCACGTCTCACATAGGTGAATTCTTTTATCATGTGCCTGCAAGTACACTTTTTCAAAGAACTCATTAAGAAGATAACACTTCATCCATAACTTACAGCAGGTCCAAGTACATACCTTTGGGATAAACTTTGATGTACTTCAATCTTAAGTAAGGGGCCTTCCACATTGAATTCTACCTTTAACATTGTATTAGAGGGGAATTGGGTATCCCAGTACCTAAGGTTTAATGGACTTTAAACTCATCCCTATTATCAATTTTTCCGCTAAATGCCTTGCCAGACTTTTAGTTAAATGATCTGCAAGATTTTGTTGTGACCTTACGAAGTCCACCGAAATTACTCCATGGGAAATTAATTCTCATACAGCACTATGTCTTACACCGAGATGTCTCGATTTCCCATTATATATTTGACTATATGCTTTAGCCAATGTTGCCGCACTATCACAATGTATTGATATTGGTGCCATAGGTTTAGGCCATAGAGGAATTTCATACATGAAATTCTTAAGCCATTCTGCCTCTTTTCCGGCTGCTGCCAAGGCTACAAATTCAGATTCCATAGTGGATGTCGTAATACATGTTTGTTTCTTGGAAGCCCATGAAATGGCGCTTCCTCCAAGCAAAAAGACCCAACCACTAGTTGAAGAATGATCTTCAATATTGGTAATCCAACTTGCATCTGAATAACCTTCTAGTACCGAAGGATTCCCATTATAAGTTAATGCAAAGTCCTTTGTATTCTTAAGGTACTTTAAGACACGCATTACCGCGCTCCAATGATGACTACTCGGATTGCTTGTGTATCTACTCAACCTTCCAACTGCATATGCAATATCTGGTCGAGTGCTAGTCATGGCATACAATAAGCACCCAATGATTTGAGAGTACTTTAACTGTGACACTGGCAATCCTGTATTAGGCATTAATTTAATATTTGCTTTCATTGGTGAATGAGCAATACTACTATTCTCACAATTAAACTTTTTAAGTACTTTCTCAATGTAATGAGATTGTGACAAGGATATTCCAAGATTAGTTCTTCTAATCTTAATTCCTAATATCACATCCGCTATGCCTAAATCTTTCATAGCAAAACTCGATGAGAGAAATGACTTTGTAAGATCGACTTGTCTTTGATCCGTACCAAAGATTAACATATCATCGACATATAAACAAATGATTACACCATTACCGGATTTATCAAATTTGCTATATACACATTTGTCCGACTGATTAAGTTTATAACCATTAGACAAAATCACTTCATCAAACTTATGATGCCATTGCTTTGGTGCCTGCTTAAGTCCGTATAAGGACTTTACCAATTTGCAAACCTTATGCTCTTGTCCGGGCATAATGAAACCTTCCGGTTGTTTCATGTATATTTCTTCTTCCAAGTCACCGTGTAAAAACGCTGTTTTTACATCCATTTGATGTATTACCAAATTGTATATAGAAGCAATTGCTATTAGCAATCTTATGGTAGAAATTCTAGCAACCGGTGCATATGTATCAAAGAAGTCTATTCCTTCTTTTTGCCTAAAGCCTTGAATAACCAATCGAGCTTTAAATTTGTCGATAGTACCATCAACAAGTGTCTTTTTCTTAAAGATCCATTTACAACCTAAAGGTTTACATCCCTTTGGCAAATCTGAAAGAACCCATGTATTGTTGCCCATTATGGAATCCATTTCATCATTAATGGCTTCCTTCCAAAATGCAACATCTTGAGAAGCCATTGCTTCTTTAAATGTTCTAGGATCTTCGTCTATGTTATAGCAATAAGCATATTGAAGTCCTAATTCGTTCCTTGACCCTTCTACTAAATAAGTTTGGAAATCGGATCCGAACTCTTTCGGTTTTCTTCCTCTCTTACTTTTACGAGAATCTACACGAACAACTTTAGAAGAGTCGATCGATATAGACCTTTGGTCGATCGAATCAATGCTTTGATCGATCGAGTTATTACCTTGCCTTGGTCGATCGACTGGTAGCTTTGGTCGATCGACTGATTGCTTTGGTCGATCGACTGATTGCTTTGGTCGATCGACTGATTCTGCAATTGGTCGACTTTTCCACGTTGCTGATTTTCAACGTAGTTATTTGACACTAAGTCTTTAGGCCTCTTCATCGATGTAAATCGATCCTCATCAAAGATGGCATCTCTTGACTCAATTACGGAATGGATTGCAATCGCATGATTGGGTTCTATCACATAGAATCTATATGCTTTTGAATGACTTGCATAACAAATAAATATACAATCGATTCCTTTTTCTCCTAAAGTTTTCCTTTTAGGATCGGGTAGTCTTACAACGGCCCGACAACCCCAAACTCTAAGATAACTTAGATTAGGCTTCTTTTTGTACCAAAGTTCATATGGAGTAATGTCATTCCGCTTGTTAGGCACTCTATTTAATAGGTAGCATGCGGTCAACATTGCTTCACCCCAAAAACCTTCACTCAAACCCGAGTATGAAAGCATGGAATTCATCATCTCCTTTAGAGATCTATTCTTCCTTTCCGCTACGCCATTCAATTGTGGTGTGTAGGGAGGAGTAATTTCATGAACAATTCCACAATTTGCAAAGTACTTAGGATCAAAGTACTCACCACCTCGATCGGTTCGAAGTCTTTTAATTTTACAAGATTGTTGTAACTCAACTTCATTTTTATAAACAGCAATTTATCAAGTGCCTCATCTTTAGTATGCAATAAATAAATATAGCAGAAACGAGAATAATCATCAATGAAAGTTCCCATATATTTCTTATTCCCCAAAGATGGAGTAGAATGCAAATCACACAAATCACTATGTATCAAATTCAACATTGCAGATGTGCTCACAATATTTTTAAAAGGCTGTCTTGTGATTTTAGTAAGCATACAAGTATCGCATTTCCGAGTTTGTAAATCAAAAGACGGAATTAAATCATGTTTAAACATATGAAGTAATCTTTTATAGTGAACATGGTCAAGTCTAGCATGCCATAAAGAAGAAGGAGAAGAAGCAGTAGAAATCATATAAACACAATCATCTATTTTATTAATATTCTACATAAACATTCCGTTACAATAATATCCGAAACCAATAAAAATTCCAGACTTTGATAATACATATTTGTCCGATTCAATTACTTGCTTATAACCGGATTTATTTAATAAACCTCCGATACTAAGTTTTTCCTTATATTGGGTACATATAATACATTATATAATACTATCGATTTTCCGGAACTAAATACTAGAGTAATATTTCCACTGCCTTGTATTTTTGCGGTTGATTTGTTGCCCATGTGAAGAATGGATCCGTCTTTTACCGGTACATAATCTTTGAACCAAGAACGGTTTTTGCAAACATGTCTTGTTGCCCCCGAATCAATCCACCAAATGATTTCATCATCCTGTACATAATTTGCTTCATCAAAATATGTAACATAATTCTTATTGGAATTATTATTAATACAAGTCAGTATATTACCTTTACTAGTAGAAGCACCTTGGTCCTTGGACCCTTTTCTGGTGCCTTTTCCCGCTAGTTTCTTCTTCCTCACTCGGCAATCTGCCTTGAAGTGACCAACCTTTCCACATATCCAACATGCACTTTTTGGTTTCTTGTTTGGGTCGTCATTAGTTCCATCATAAGGACGTTTCTTGCCTTTGCCTTTCAATTTAGAACTTTCCCCTTGTTCCACCATATTAATGGAGGAATCATTTCGATTAACCTTTTCAGCCGGTTTATCATTTTCCTCAGCCATAAGGCCTTCCTCGACTTGGAAACTCCTTCCAAGTTGAGCCAAAGTCATTGTTTTCTTCTTATGTTTTAGTTCATGTTTAAAATTTTTCCAAGAAGGAGGCAATTTCTCAATTATGCTGGATACTGACATGTTCTCATTCATAGGCATATCGATCATATTGAGAAAAGCGATTAATAATATGAACTAACTCATTGAATTGTTCCGACACAGGTCGAGAATCAGTCATCTTAAAATTCATAAAACGACTTACCAAAAACTTGCTGCTTGTGGCATCTTCATCCATATACCTCTTCTCTAATTGATCCCATAGTAAAGTAGAAGATTCAACATGTTGATACATATCAAACAAAGTATTTGACATACCATTTAATATATGCCCACGACATATATAATCATCATTCTTCCACTTAGCCTTCCTACGGAGGGCATCAATAGCCTGATCGTCTTCCGGTTCCGGAGGACATGGAGTAGTAATCACATAGGCAACTTTCAAGTGAGAGAGTTTGAAGTGCATTTTCTTCTGCCATCTTCGAAAATCAATTCCTTCAAATTTTTCCAGTATCTCAAACTTACTTTTTCCTTTCACATCATCCATGATACAATCACTATATAATGTAAAATACTTTCTAAGAATGTTATATATAAAGGGACTGTATAAAGTGAAACAATCAGGATGAATATTTGAAGATTGATGCTTGGATAAATGTAGAGTCGCAAAGGACTGCTCTTCTTAGAAAGTATTTCGCCCCTTATAAGCCTAAGGTTACCACGAAATCAATCCTAGGATAAAACTACACCGACCTTTGAATCTTAGGCTACAAACAAAGAAAACTTTACTGTTTTTGTAAGATTTGTAGATAGTAGAAATCTGAAATTTTGTTGTATTTGATTATGATGTGCTTCCTTCTATTTATAGAAGAGTTTGCCCCCATGACATATCAGTCAAAAGCCATGTAGTGGATTTCAATGAACAAGAACATCGCATATTCGTTGAGCAGGAGATTCGTTTGACTGAGAACTGTCCGCGAGTGGGAAATCTATTACATTCTGTTTGATCTCGAACATACAAAAAGAGCAAAACCTGAAAAAGTGTTGCCATTTTACGGTCTGTTTCATGCGAAACAGAACAAGCGCGCAAAAGCGAAACAAAGCAAGTGACCAGAAATAGAAAATCAGTCGATCGACTGAAAAACCACTCGATCGAGTAATTCCAAGAGCTCGATCGAGCAGATTTAAGTTGGTCGAGTAACATATCCACTCGATCGATCAAAGTCAAAACTTGCAGTCTTTGATTTAGTCGATCGACCAAAAATCCAGCCGATCGACTAAATCACAGTTCATATATTTGAGAATTGTCTCAATACGTCTTTGCATATTATTTCTTTTATTCCGTACATCCCGTTAGCTCGATAATTGATTTATATACGAACGTGTACTCCACACTCCCAATCCATATTATAACGTTACGAGCTTCCGTATGATTTCTACCACGATATCCAATTATACTTAAATGATTGATGACACTTAAATCACCAACAATTCTTCCGCCCCTTGCTCTCTACTGAAATGTGCTTTGTAACTAGTTTTACCTGAGGATATTTTGCTGAGCAAATAGCATAGTCTGCCATATTTAGAAGATTATCTAAGCCTTCCTCCCCCATTTCTGCATCAACTAGTATTGGTATATTTCTACAGCATGCCTGCAACAAAAACTACATTACATCACTACAGCTCCTCCATGGGTACGTGAAATTGGTAGCCAGGTTCAGTATTACTTCTGCACTGCCACCAAACAGTGGAAAAGGGAGTCGGACATACATTACACGCACTCAGCCTTTCTCCTGCTATTCAGAGAGCAAATAATTGTGATGATGAATGTTACATTTACCTCTCTTGCAACAACTAATGCCGTTTTAAGTGAAAGTCCATCAAAATAGACCAGCTTAGCACCATCTAAAGCAGAAGACAAAATTGTCGGAGTGAAGTCGTTAGGCGTCATGGGAGGATATCCTGGCTGATAGATAGCTGTCCGAGTTTTCCTGGAAGCATTACAGTAAGCTTACAATTAAGTAAAGAATTACTAATCTACAACAATGGTGCGGTGTTGCCTATGGTAGCAAGTTTAGGGAGTCGGGACACTTGAAAATGACATGGTATGAGTATCGAAAGCAATCAGGCTATGCTTATAGATAAACATAATTAGAAAGGCCTCCCACTACAAGTTGGAATTTTACAAGAGGGGTTTGTTCTGCAAAAAAGTGGGATCCATGTTGAACTAGACTCAAGAAAGAAAGCGATGATTAAAGAGAGAAGATAACGTAGCAAAATAAAAAGGGTAATTGATCGAAAATCGTGGTGAAGTATGAGATCTCACATTTTACTATCAACAATGACATAGCTATACATTGAACTCCCTTCTTTAGAGACCTGCAAAACAAATTAATGCTTGAAAGTAAGATTTCACTGACATAGCATAGCATGTAACATTGTAACCTGACCTAACTAATACATTTGAATTCAATAAAACAGAAGAAAGCTACAAAAGCACAATAGTGGTGATATAAGAGACGAAAGAATGGGGTTTGTAATTTCGGGCTTCCTTGTGCAAAGCAATAGACTCAATTACGGGGAAAAAAATGACAGGAATTGTTGAACAACTACAATCATGAAATAATTTATATATTAGTAGCACACTTAGGAGCTTCACTTTCCAACTAGAACTAGCAGCACCACCCGCTTGTTATATTTCCAAGTCGCACTAGCCACATCGCGCTTGTAAATTGTAAGTGAATAAACAAATTAAAAGTACACTTTGATAATACTCAACACATTAAAAAATCACCACTACAAAAGATGTATCCACACCGTCATCTGCAAGCTCCTCCAACATGGCGATTCCTTCAGAATCTTCAGCAACCTAATGACCCAACAAAAGTTAATGAACACAAATTTACCGGACAGCCAGGTTATTAATAGGGAGTCATTACTAGAAACAGCAATTAAAATGTTACAGTAATTGAATAACTAAACTGGAAAACCCTAACCTTGGCAATAATTTTTGGTTTTAACCCAAGACGGGCAGCACAAGTCAAAGCATTCCCCACATTACCACCCCCTTGAGCCTGCGAAGCGATTACAAGAGTAACATACTAGGTCAATATCGTACTTTAAGTTCTGAGTTGATTACTTTCACGGTAACATACTAGATCAATATGCAACAAGGTTTGCTGGACAGACAATCTCGATAATATTTATACGGTATAATTGCCCACCAACAACACAAATGAATCTATAAACTATAAAGTCAAGATATTAAACTAAATGTGGCAACATTCTGGTAAAGTGTACCTTGTAAGAAGTGCTTCTGATCTTCTCGTCAGGTTTCGGGAATTCATCAACCATCACTAGGTAGTCCATACACGCACCCCCACAGGCCACAGCCTACCTGATAATATCACTCACGGACTTCATTAGACGTGAACCAAATTTATACGATATATATGAATATCAACGAACACACTTGTAATTGCTCCCCCCTTTCAAGTTTGAAATCATTTCCAAACGTTCGTTCAAAACATGTGAACAGAATTTTGAACAAACATATGGAAATGACTTGAAAGGTGAAAGGAGGAGTATAGATCAAATTATGCTAATGATCAACCCTCCGCTATCCTTGCAATTTGCCAAAGCATATTCATTCTATGAGACTATTCAGAATTAATGGAAAAGGCCACTATACAATGGAAAACAACAGCAAAAATTGTTGCAGCAGTAACGTTTCATAAAAATAAATGTACACTGTGGCTGAACCTATTCCAAATTTTCTACCATATATAAATCATCAAAATGGGAATTTATTTTGAGTCTTAGTTATGAAATTTCGAGTAGTGGTCACTGGTCAGGTGTACGTCGGGTGGGTCATTTTGGATGTATAATGCATTTTGGGTGAGGTAGAATTATTTTGTGCCATTTTGGGTCCGGGTATGTTTTGAATGTGATATTTTGAGGTCATTTCAATATTCTGGGACAGGTCAGTTTCGGACAAGGGGTTAAGGCCCGAGTCTCTTCATTTATCTCATTTGGGATCATGTTTACTAAGGTTTTTGTAATATCTATATATAGAAGATTTCTCAATTCGAATTAAAATTAAGTCAGGAGATCTCATATCGAGTCAATTACAGGCTGCGGAACGAGTCCAGCAAAGTTGGAGTAAATTTGGATTCCATGTCATTTATAGGGTTTGTACTATTTGGGTCTCACCGTCTCAACTCTCAAGTCACGCTACTCGGACGGGTTACTTTTGTCGCGTCTAAATTCATCACACATAGAAGAGACTGACAGTAACAAAATGTAGAGATGCAAGTTAATTTTGAAATTTTCTCAAACAAAGCTAAACTAGCCCAGTTTTATATATGCTGGTATGCATGCTGCGCAAATCTTATGTGAGGCCGCCTAACGACTAACGTAGCTACTTCTATCATGAGACGGTCTCATATACGGAGTATATTACAGGAAACCGAAGAAAAAAGCAGACTATTAGGAGATAAAGGGAGTTATGTTACTCCTAGAGAATATTCTCATCTCAAAGGTCGTCATTATTAGTACCATATAATGCCACTAATTACTATTATTTCCTAATACATTGAATATTCTCTAGGAGTAACATAACTCCCTTTATCTCCTAATACAGACACCTTACCACAGTGTGATCAGCAGGTACTGGAGAAAGTGAGTGATGACAACAACACATGACCCTGTTACAAAAATTGAATATTTGTTAAATTATGCAAACAGCCTTGGACCGCACCCAGTTGGAGGAGATAAGATAAAGTCCGCTTCATAAGCCAAGCCAAGATGGTTCCAGTTTAAAACCAATTGGCAAGATAGTGTGTAGCATCTTAGTTATAAAAGGGTAGACTCTCTCATTAGACACTCACACGTGGCCACGTGGGTGTGGGTATTTTATATGGGTAGACTCTCTCAGTAGAAATAAAAGAGCAATTAGTCTTGTTTAAGGCGGTTTTATGTTAATATTGTGTAAAACAGTTCCCAAGTACCTAGAACATAGCGTGGTAGAGGTGGTCGGTCGGTACGAATATGATTTGAGCACAGGGGAGATGAAGCTGTGACATAAAGGTAGTGGTGGTGAAGATGAAATGTTGATGGACAACATTTTGAGGGAGGGGTTACTCAACATATATGACATTTTCTCCTGGGTTTTTTTCTATTGTATATTGTTTAGAGATAGAGATGGGAGACAGGGGCGAGGTCAGAAATTTTTCTATGGTGTAGCAAAGTTTAAAGGATACGATTTACGGTTTGAAGTATAAAGTCGATTTATACTGTAGCATATATTATGCGAGTTCTGGAAGCAAACCGTTATTACATTAGTTTTTTGGTCAAGTATCCCAACTATTCTTAAATAGGGAGTATTACGGAGTACTCCGTATCATTATTATCATATATCATGACAATAATTTTTAAGATTTTACCCCAGGAATGCAAGTTTTTAAAAATAAATATTTGTCTACTACGGAGTATTAGAGTCAAAGCTAGTATCCATGCTAAATACATCATAATTGCATCAAATATTTGATCGAATTCTCAAAATTTTGGGAAGGAGTAAACAATTTGGGAGAATATCCATATGGAGTATTAATTAAAGCAAGAATTTTAGAATCAGTGGAGTTGTATTGGGGAAGTTAACCAGCAGAGTATTAATGGAGCTGTACTAATTAGGTGATTAAGGTAATTAATGTAATATATTTGATCGTATTCTCAGATGATTTTTTTTCAAATAATGGTGTAGCAAGTGCTACACTATTGCAAAGGGTAGACTCGCCAATGATGGGAGATACAAAAAGGAAATATGAAGTTGAAGATGATCACTGTGGAAGTTAGAATACTGGCAAAAAGTTGGTGACTGTTGACTCAGACGTTTGCACAGATGCTAAACAACACTTGAATACGGGGCTTACTTAAAACGTGTCAAACCCTTCTCACAAAAAGTAAGTGGGGGATTTTATTTGTCCTCTACTTGCCTCAACACGGGGCTTAAACCGTCTTAAATATGAATTTGTGTTATTGCATTAGAATTTAGAAGTACTCGTACAATATAGTATGCTCCTCGGACTTAATTATATTTCTTATAATTTTAGTTCGGATTTATTAAATCTAGTTCAATATAGTTTGGTTTAATTCAGTTTAGTTCAGTTCAATTCTATTCAGCTTAGCTTAGTCCAATTCAATTTAATTTAGTTTGGTTCAATTCGGTTTTATTTCGGTTCAAGTTCGTTAAGTTCAATAAAGTAATTTTTATTTCAGTTTAGGTCCATTAAGAGCAATGCCATATACATGGTGTCTCTCAACTACACTTGTATCTAGACTTGACAAAACCAACCCGACCCGAAAAGACTTACCTAAGATCCGAAACTGACCAAACTACAACTCTCTAATGTGACCAAAAACCCAAATTGCCTTGACCCAATCTGAACTTTATTGACCGAAAACTGACCCAAACCGAATGATTCGATCCAAATGCATTTACAAGACACATAGAGACGGGTTTAAGACTAGTTTTCCTTAGATTTTAAAGGGATACCGGAATATGGCACGACACGACACGACCCGAGTACCCGACCGACACAATACGATGAATTGTTCTTAAATCAGCCTTTTTGGTTGAACAAAGGGAATGGAGTTAGCTACCCACATCTAAGTAGCCTACATCACCCCGTTTCTCTACCCTTTCCAACCAAACCTCTATTAATCACACTCTGCCGTAACAGCCGGTACACTCTCTATCCGCACTCTCACCTCTTACCCCCCAAATTGTAATTGTGATTTTGGATTTTGTTAGGGTTTATCGGAAGAATGTTATTGAGAAGAATATGCGGTAGAATTTTATCAGCAGCAGTGAAAACCGAGCATCCTGGTGCTGCAACTGCTGCTGCTTCTTGTGTCCGTAATCCTCTTGAGGAATTCTTCGAGCTTGAGCGTTCCGCTGATGATGATAAACGTCTTGTTTACGGTTCGTTCTCCTTACAATCCTTGTTATTTATCAACATATCATATATGTGTCCTTGATCTTTGTTACTGTTTTTGTAATAGTTTGGCTTTTATGTGATTGATTGATTGATTGATTGATTGAATGAGCGTTGATGATGTAATTGTGATTGATTACCACGGTTCAATTGTAGCAATTTAATTCATTTTATACCGTGAGTACGAGTTTTGATGCCTTGATGTCAATGTGTTGTTTCTATAACTCATATAATTGCTTTTTTAGTGATTACTGTTAGCTTTTTTGTAATTATTTAAGGCTTTTGTTTCAACTGTAAAAAAATCATATGATATTTCATTTGCTTTTGCTACTATGAAGAAAAGTTCATCCAAATGTGGCTATTTAGGTTATTGATTGCATTTTTCGATACAGCTAGGGCTAACTTCGTATTTGTTTTATGTACGCTTACATTTCATTTTATTAGCTTGAACAAAAGCGCTAGGGTTTTTAACTTTTTTTCTAGTAATTGTTGATTTCACTTTGATACCATGAGTTTGAGTTTCCCTGCCTCAATATAAATGTGTTATTTGTACAACTTATATAATCGTCTTTTCGTGATCCTTTGTTTTTCTAGACTTTATAGCTGTTATGTCGTTGAGTGAGTGTCGATGATGTATGAATGTGGGTGTAATTTTTGTGGTGTTGAAGAAAGAAGACTTTTAATGAAATGTGGCTATCTAGTTTGTCGACAACATTTCAAGGTTGTGAGTGTTCACTTGACAACTATTAATATGATTACTGTATAATGAATTTGATTGATACATTGAGTGAGTTTTGATAAGGTGTTTGTTTAGTTTACTGGTTGGTCACACAACTTAAATTATCATCTCACAGCCTTTTTTTGGAAATTGATAGTTTTGCTAATGTTTGGAAAGTTGATATGCCGTGTGTAGTGGATTACTCACCTTGCTGTCTTCATTTTTCGGTGGTTGTACTGCTGTCCTCCACGCAAGGGTTGTAGGTCCCGAGCTTGAAAGACATCGTTTTTAGGGCTTTGAAGCTTTTTGGCTACTCTGGTTTTGATGTAGTATAAGGTCACATAGGTGCTGTATTGTTAGTGTTATCAATGTTTTACATAAGCTGTATCTTTAGAAATTTGCATTTGTCCATTTTACTGCTTGTGATCGAAAATGCTATTTTTCGTTTTTTTTCTGACGTAAGTATATCTGCCGTGACTAATTTCTTGTAGGGCGAAGTTGGAAAGCAAATGAATTGCGCCTTAAATCTTGGGATGATCTCAATAAGCTTTGGTATGTACTTTTGAAGGAGAAGAACATGCTGATGACACAGCGTCAGATGCTCAATGCTCAGAACCTGCGCTTTCCCAACCCAGAACGTGTTTCAAAGGTAACTATGGGACTATTAACCTGTGTCCTATGGTACTTTTATTGATGAAGTAACTTCTTTAGCAACTTACAAGATTGCTTGGGTTCAACTAATCTCCCTGTTGGCCTGAAATAGTAACAATCATAGTAAACTTTTTATTACTTGTCAATTTTAAGATATGTTCTTCGTTTCAAGTTTGGTATATACTCCCTCCGTCCCGGTCATTTGTTTATCATTTCTATTTTAGGGTGTCTCATTCATTTGTTTACCTTTCTATTTTAGGATGGTAATCTATGAGTAATTTGATCACCCAATGGGACTATTGTCCACATGTCATCCACCAACTACCACCACAAATGGCCCCCTACCATTTCCTTAATAATTGCGCCAAAAGCAAAGGTAAACAAATGACCGGGACGGAGGGAGTACTATATAGAAGGCTCCTTTGTGGGGATGGTGCTTTTCTAAATTCAAACCATTGATAAATATTTGATGATGTGAGTGATGAACTAAGGTTGAACACAATGCAAAGGAGAACATATTAGCAATGTGGACTTTGTGGTGGTTCTACTGGATTCGAGTTGTATTGCCTTTTGTATTTTAGCAGTTTAGTGAAGCTCACGGAAGGGTGAGAGTAAAGGCTTTTGATCTTGTGTGGCCCTAACTCTTCTAAGAGAGAAGATTCTACTGATGATTTTGAGCTAAGTTTCTCGGAATAGCTATACCTGTGACAACCTTGTTCATCCACTGGAGTTCTCTCACAAGAATGCATCAATTCTTCATTCAGTGGTCTTGAATTAAAACATGTCCTTAATTATGTATTGTGCAGTTATGCTACTTACCTGCTAATACTGTTATGCTGTTTTACTGGTTGGTGTTTTTCACATCGCTTCTTTATTTTTATTTCATTATATTCTCTATATTTGAATGCAGGTCCGGAAGTCCATGTGTCGAATCAAACATGTGTTGACAGAGAGGGCCATTGAGGAGCCAGATGCCCGCAGATCAGCTGAGATGAAAAGGATGGTAAATGCCCTCTAATATAAGGTTAATTCCAGAAAAAATGATGAATTTGGGAGCCGTTGGATGCTCATGTTGTCCTAGGTTCTCACTTCTGAAAGCATTGAAGTAATCATTTATGACCTGCAAAACCAACTTATCTTTATTTCATGAACTGCTACTTTTTTTTCATCTCACTTTAAGCATCGTTTGCCTGTTGGCATTGCCTTTTCTCGATCAACCCCGTTTTTCTTCGTTATCCAGTTTAATCCAGATAAGGATCTTGTGGCTGGCAAAAATCTCTCTCCTAAGTCAATTATTCATGGATCTTGAACTCAGTATACTTGAACCTCTTACCACATGATTCAAGTAGTTAGGGTTCCCTTGTTTGATGTTATATTAAAACTACAAGGTTCAATTTATAATTGCTTCGACATCTAGTAAATCTTGTGTGTAGTTTCCAAGCTCGAATCTCCCTGGTCATAATAACGCTTTTGTTTGTCGGTGGAATATAATTTCCAGGACTGTTAAGCCTTATTTATACTGTGCTTTCTTATTGTGAAATCGCAGTAATTGGTGCATTTCTAGACACTATTTTCATTGTCACAGAAACAGTGTGTATGGCCTAATCTCGTCCTGTGTCTATGGCTGTAAGTGTCTGCACGGTCAGCCTGTACGAATCGTCTACTGTCCATTGGTTGACTGACGTGCTGCAAGGTCGATAAACGTGGGACAAGGGTTTGTGAAAATTGTTGCTAATTTCTCACCAAGATTTGAGAATATACATACACTCGTGCTTCCATACTTCATCCCATTTTTATAGTAATTTTTTAGCTTATGTAGTTGAATGTTATTCCTCGCTATATGGATGTTTTTCATCAAAGACTAACACTAACAAGTCAAAGTCCATCTCATGGGAAGACTTGTGCTTATACATGTCGCTCTAATTATCTTCAAACTAGACCTCCAACTAATCTCTTCCACAAATTCTCATTTAAGGAGATACTATCCGTTTTAAGCTTAAGACGGGTCAAATAGTTATTACTTTCATAAATAAGACAAAAACAAAATGTATAAATATTAGCAAAAAGAACGGATAAATCCATTTATACAAGTGATATGTATTTGACCTATTTTAATTTTAAAACGGATAAATCCATCTTAAGAGCGACTTAGAATCTCTTTTACTAATTCTTCACCACTTTATTTATATACTTTAATTTGTAATATATCTCAATTTGGCCGTTGTCACTAAGCTCCTCCACTCCCTAATTTTATATTTTTACATCCTTACCATTAACAACTATAATTTGAATAAATATAGCATCTTTGTTTCAGTCACTCCAACCCATGTCCAGCCTTTTTCTTGTATATACATTATACATCCCTAAAATTTAGTTATTAGCTTAAGAAATTCCCAAATAATTCCATCAAAAAGAAGAAAGAAAATGAGAAGGTATGCCAAAATTAAGGGAAGCAATTCATTTTCTCAAAATTCAAAGGTTAAAAAAGAATACCCATTTCTTGATGTTGATTTTGATCATGATAATGCCCTAGATGTGTATTCATCAAAAACCCAAGAAAATGAGCAAAAACCCAACATTATTATTAAAGATGACAAGAAGAAGAAAAAAAATGAGTATTTTCTTGAGAATTATTCAAAGGAACATGAAGATGAAGAGGTGAAAAAAGAAGGAGAAAGAAATGTTGAAGGTGTTTTGAGAAGAAATAACACAATTTCTTCATCAACAACATTATCATTATTAGCATACCAAAAGAATGGTAAAAGTGAGAATCTTGATAGACAAAGCAGCACAAAATCAATCCAAAAGGTAGTGAAGAGGGCATTTTCGACGGGGCGGTCTTCTTCAGTGAATTCTAATAGGTATTGCAGGATTTATGATCAACCTAAGAATGTTAGAGGTTTTGATAATAATGAGAGCCTTAATCAACATGTACATGATGTTGATGATGATGAGTATGAGAGTGAGAGCATAAATGGGTCAATGGAGAGAAGTTATATGAGTATGAAGAAGAACAAGAATGATTATGAAACTAATAACATGAATAACAATGGCAGGGTGAAGGTTGGGTCCAAGGTTGCTAAGGCCTGCAAGAGGTTGTTTAGTCGTTAGATTTCGTTAACTATATTATCTTTGTGATTTTGTGTCTTGTAATATTTTAGTCTAATGTTTCAACTTACTCTTCAAGCACTAATGCATCATAGTATTATAATATACCAAGTTTGGAAAAATGTTGATTTTAACATTTTGTTCGTGGAAATATGAGAATCCTAAATTTATAACTGTTGTTCTAGTTAAAATATGTAGTAACTTGTTGGGTGAATTTTCTGTGTATTACTTGCTTTGTAATTTATTAGGTGAATTTTCTGTGTATTACTTGCTTTGTAATTACTCCACGGAAGCGTATTTATGTACAACACAATAGACTCACATACGTAACCCTATGGCTTATGACAAACAAAACAGTCCATACACAAAAATCTACCACACTTAATCGTATCACGCACAAAATGACAATCAACTTCAATATGCTTATGGCACTCATAAAATACCGGATTCCGTGCAAGATGAAGCGCCGCTTGACTATCATAAAGCAACGAATTCGGCTTTGCCATTGACAATAGTGTCCACGCAGGATAGAGAAATACTAAAATTGGGATGATGGGATAAAAACACTCCACTGGGAAGAAAGAAAGAAAAACATACTCCATATAATTTTGAAGTAAATACGTTTTTGATAATGGCGTCTCTATATTGAAGTTATGGATGACAATGTGTAGGATCTAGATAGGATATTAAGGATCCACATTCTTATGTCTGGTAGAAATCTAGATTCGTTCCATATCCAAATGGTAAAAAATTCTCAGATCCATATCCAAATTTGGTTGGATCTATCTCGTATCTTTTTTATGGTAAAAATAAACAATCATTTTGCAACTATTAAAATTTTTAGCTTTTGGTTATACCGTTACTTAACATACTATTTTTTATATTAGAATCAAATGTTAAAACTTAAAACTAAAGTTGTAAATATAAAGTTTCATAAAATACACCATCAATAACAAAGGTTTTTTTTGGTAGCGAAAAATGTCAATGAGAAATCATAACTTAGTTTATTTAAAAACTTTAAAAAAAGGATATAATTTTAATATTTCAATTTATTTTATTTCAAAACAAAATAAAAATAGATCTAAAGGAGAATGTGAATCTCAACCATATAGATCTATAACCAGATCCGTTTCTATGCAATATGGATTCATCTACAACCATATCCACTACATCCAAAATATTACTCCGTATGATTCATATCCGCCCGCGTAGAATTTGGAGAGGATCCGAAATCCATTACCATCCTTCCTGGGAGTTGGTGATTTAAGTCACTACCTTACCAAATCCTACCCAAAATTTGCGACTTTACTCTGTCCCTGTCATTTTATACACACAACTGCTGTCTCACGCTATGAAGTAATAGAATATATTCATTCAGGTCTCCCTTAATCATGCACATTTATTTCTATGCTAAGCTAAACTAGTTAGTTATTGTTTATGTTACAGGATTTTGGATTTTGGATTTTGGTCCTTAATTATTTTCAACGTTTGATTATTGTTGTTTGGGTTTTAAATATGGAAACATTGTTAAAATTCACACATTTATGGGACTATTACTAGTTACTACCATCTGGGTAATTCACATTTTGACATTTTGTCTTGTTATGGTGTATTTGTATGTCAAGTTTGATTCTTTGGTTAACTGGTGTAGTTTGTAGAAGGTTTAATGTTTCAAGTTGTAACAAAGCTGAAGAAATTCAAAGGCAATTTGAGAGAATTGAGCTTGCCTGACCCGTCTTCATTTTCATTGAAGACGGATTTGCCCTTCTTCAATGAGACTTACTGCATGAGTATTATGAGGATGAGAATCATGCACATCTTTTTTTTCAGACAACAGGAAATGTTTGGATTTACTGAATGCTATGACTGCTATGAATGTCCCTGCTACTGGTTTTATTGAGTGGTGGTCCGTGGTTGAAGATTTCGATGAATGAAGAGGAAATTGCTGATTGCTGATTGCTGATTGCTGATTGATGCTTGCATAAAAGGCCTGATCTATCACATTTGGGAAGCAAGAAATAAATGCAGGATCTATCACATTGTTCCTGTTGGGAATTTGGTGCCTTGAATTTGTGTCGAAGACGGACAAAGCAAGAGAAAATCAAAGACGTAGAATTCAAGCAAGTTTATGCCCATTGTGAGTCGCACTGTTCCTCGGCTCGTGCGTGCTACACTACCAATGTGCAAGGAAATTAAGGTTTCACGTAACTTTGGTATTGTTTAGGAAAGTGTGGGCCCTCCCCTTTTCATAGTGCAATTGGTATTTGGTTTGGTGTTTGATTTACGTAGATTGGTACTTGGTTAAGGAAATTATTAATAATTTTCTAATTGTCTTTATTTCCTAATTAGTCTAGATTTCTTATTTTAGGGTGGAATAAATCTATATAAAGACCCTAATATTAGCCTAGAATAAAAAGAAGGAGGTGAAGATAATATTTGTGAGCACAATCTTATGAGAGTCGATTTGCGAGGTTCCCTTTGGGAGGAAGCTTCAGTTTGTTCCGGGCTCAAGTAGATTGGCGTTCTTCTGAATTTGGAGATTGAAGGAGTTTGTTCGGATCTTGTTGGCCTCGAGATCGTTTGTCCTTCATCTCGGCAGGGTAGTCTCTTTTGTCTATCTGAGATTACTATATTTGTTGGTAGAATTGGGTACACTTTTGGCTCTTAGTAGCGCGTGTGTATCGGTCTACTATTGTACTATTTTCTCCACAATAGTAAAATTTGCTCTCCTTCCGGGTGGACGTAGCCAGTTATTTTACTGGTGAACCACGTATATCTGTGTGTCATCTTTATTTGTTATTCGCTATATTTTGTTCTTATCAACCTAATCAACTAACTATTGGGTAACGGCACGCCTCCGTTACAACAGTTCCTAGATTTGAAACTGTAATTAATGTAGTAAAGGCTGAGATTGGTGCTAGAATGCATATGTTTTGCAGGGGGAACGAACATCTTAGGTTAAGGGATTGGCTAAATTGATGTAAAGCTTCTCTTGCCTAGATGTGAAAACAGTTGGTGTAAAATGTTTTTGGTTTTGGTTTTTATTATTAACTTAATTTTACCAAAAAAACAAAAAGTTGCTGTATGAATTTTCACTAATGAGATGATTACTTTCTTATAGTGAAAAAGAGGGAAAAACTAAATTTAGAAAACTGGGAAGTGATAAGTTATCTCTGTTTTTGGAAATGGGAATTTGGTAAGCACATAAGCTTTGTAGGAGTTTGCCAAAGTACATAAGCTTTGTAGGAGTTTAATGACTATGTTGATGCTCGGCGCGAAAGGGTTTATTACAAAGCAAGAGTTTGTGATGGTTCTTAGTGGCTTCAAAGTTTTGCAGCGTATTTAGAATCGGAATCAGGTATCTCTTACAAATCAAAGAATTTGAGCTTTTTGAGTCTGAGATTTCTCATTTTAACTCTCATGTGATTAATTAGACAGTATCTGTTGGAATGCTTGAGCTATGCGAATGACTCAAGTCACATAACGACAGTCACTCTTCATAGTCAGGCTTTCAATATAAACTGGGGTGGACTGGTGGTGAGAGAGCATTGATGTTATCCATGTGCACAAAAAACTGTCAGTTGAAATTGAGAAACTGTCGAATGTACCGTATTTGTGAGAACTGCTGGTGTAGTAGACATGGAATTCCGATGGAGACTGTCCAGGTATATGCTTTAGCTGTTTTTGTTAGTAATCTTCTCTTTTAAATTCTAGATAATCTTCTGCAGTTTTACACACATTTTCTTTAATCTGAACCTAGCTATTTGTGTATACTAAATGACATCTCCACTTTCCTCGGGCTTTATTGCTTTGTTCTTATGTACATTTCGTTTTTATTTTCATATCTGATTTGTATTCTTATGCAGCCTATTATCACAGGCACATACATTACCTGATTTGACTTGGATATAACTTAAATACTAGCAAGCACACTGTGATTTGTCATGCTATATAACATATACTCTGTAAATCCGCAATTGTTTGAGCAAGCGCGATAGATAAATTCATAAATGCATATGGATCGCAATAAGACTTGATGATGTTTAAAACAATATTATTACTTCAGTCAAAGTAGAAGCTACAATGATGAAACACAAAAGCTATTTCCTAAAGTCTCTCCTCCTTCCAAAAGAGTGCCGGTGAAGTAACAAGTAGCATTTCTAGTGAAATGGTGGAAAGTTAGTGGCAGGATTCAGTTCGGTAAGGACACCTCTTTTTATTTCCTACGCTTTGTTGGTGCGAGGGGGAGGGCTTGGAGGGGAAGTGACGGGATCGGGTCCACGTGGGACTCGTCTTTTTATTTCGTAAGCATTTTTCGTGTGAGAGGGAGGACTTGAAGGGGAAGTCTCGGAATTTGGTCCACTAGGGACTAGCCTTTTTATTTCGTAACCTTTTCTGGTCTGAGGGGGAGGACTTGGAGGGGAAGTGACAGGGTCTGGTCCGCGAGGGACTCGTCTTTTTATTTCGAAACCTTTTCTGGTCTGAGGGGGAGGACTTGGAGGGGAAGTGACAGGGTCTGGTCCGCGAGGGACTCGTCTTTTTATTTCGAAACCTTTTCTGGTCTGAGGGGGAGGACTTGGAGGGGAAGTGACAGGGTCTGGTCCGCGAGGGACTCGTCTTTTTATTTCGAAACCTTTTCTGGTCTGAGGGGGAGGACTTGGAGGGGAAGTGACAGGGTCTGGTCCGCGAGGGACTCGTCTTTTTATTTCGAAACCTTTTCTGGTCTGAGGGGGAGGACTTGGAGGGGAAGTGACGGGGTCTGGACCACGAGGGACTCGCCTGTTTATTTCATAAGTTTCTCCAGTATGAAACAGTCTTTCACAGTGGCAAGCAACAACAGAGAGGAAGAAAAAGAGAATGTAATATAAGTGTGTGTTGGATACATCCATGGTGAGTTACTTACAAACTGCTATGAACGTGTGATGATATTTTATATGAAATTATGCTTTTTAAGGCTGAATCCTTTCATTGATTGCTAGCAATTACTTATATTTGATTTGATCTCATGATCTTCTTACCCTTTTTAGCTTAGTTGACCATGAATGATCATCATATAAAATATTCCTAAAGAAAGAATGTATCAAAATTATAAAGAAAGAATATATCAAAGATTGTACATTTGTACTCCTTATAAAATATTCCGAAAGAAATAATGCTTCAAAAACATATCATGTTATCTCTTCAATGATTTTAATGTTAATTGGAGTAGTTTCTACTGACGGAACAGCAAAGAGAAAAGAAAACTTGTCTTTTTATCAATAAAAAACCATTTTACATATTAAACAAAATATATGATTCAAATTTAGTTTGATATGATATAATAACTTCTCTTTTTATCAATTAAAAACTATTCTTATAGATTGCGTTTTGAATATTATATCAGCAAAATAGAATGTGTAAATCATATAATTATTGGAAAATTACACATAGAGATGAACATATGGGTCAAAATATAGGATTTGAGTCGACGACCGATATTACGATTCTGGATGCCCCTCCTCCGACCCTTAGGACTATCCTAAGAGAGGACATTCAAGGGGTTGCTATCCCTCGTTTAGTAGCTAGCTAGTAGTTTTCGGGGGTTGTCGTGCCAAAAAAAATGGGTCAATTTGTCCCATTTATAACTTAAGAGGCCTAATTGCACATATTATCAATGTTTAGGGTACCAACAAGGGTTACCCCAATGGTAAAGAGTTCACCTTGTGGCCATGAAGTCAGGGGTTCGAAACTCAAACGTATAAGTCCCGACATTTTCAATGCCAAGCCGAAAGAATGCATTGGAAATAGGAGTAGAGATTTAAGCTATGAGGTTCAGTCTTCAGCTTTATTTCTTGAAAGGCAGTAGTTTTTGGTATGTTAGAGATGTTGGAATGACTAGAGTCATTCAGCAGCATTTGCTATTCTTTATTTATTCGCTTTGGTCGCAACACTTCATTTCAGATCAAACAATTGAATACTGTTCACAAAATAACTATATCGGACACTGGAACACGTCCATCACCATAGATTTTTGGTATTAAATGAATTTTGTAGCTGTTTTTGTTAGTGATCCTTGCTTCAAAATTCTTGTTAACGTACTATAGTTTTATATATATATTCTGTAACTTGAACTTAGCTTCTTAGCTAGTTGGGTATATTTCTTCAGAGTGTATTAAATAGGTATTAGATAAACTCTTTTTGATAATTCAAACAATAACAACTGCATTGTGATTAGTAATGCTAAATAACTGATTGCTTTAGCCTGTAGTGCTGACAAAGTTATTTATTCATATGGATTGCAATTAGACTATTGAATGTATTAGGAACAACAATACTCCTTTAGTTGGAATTGGTACCACAAGTAGCAAAATCAAATCTTAATATTCGAATCAATATTTTGGCCATCATGCTAAATCCCAAGCTTTTTCCGTGTTTCTCTTCTTTTCAAAAGAGTTTCTTGTGCGGCGCGAGACTTGGAGGGGAAGTCTCGGGATTCGGTCCAGTAGGGACTAGCCTTTTTTTTCATAAGCTTGTTGGGTGTGACCGGGAGGACTTGGAGGTGAAGTCTCGGGATTCGGTCCAGTAGGGACTAGCCTTTTTATTTCATAAGCTTGTTGGGTGTGACTGGGAGGACTAGGAGGGGAAGTTTCGGGATTCGGTCCAGTAGGGACTAGCCTTTTTATTTCATAAGCTTGTTGGGTGTGACTGGGAGGACTTGGAGGGGAAGTCTGGGGATTCGGTCTAGTAGGGACTAGCCTTTTTATTTCATAAGCTTGTTGGGTGTGACTGAGAGGACTTGGAGGGGAAGTCTCGGGATTCGGTCCAGTAGGGACTAGCCTTTTTATTTCATAAGCTTGTTGAGTGTGACTGGGAGGACTTGGAGGGGAAGTTTCGGGATTTGGTCCAGTAGGGACTAGCCTTTTTATTTCATAAGCTCTTTGGGTGTGACGGGGAGGACTTGGAGGGGAAGTCTCGGGATTCGGTCCAGTAGGGACTAGCCTTTTTATTTCATAAGCTTGTTGGGTGTGACTGTGAGGACTTGGAGGGGAAGTCTCGGGATTTGGTCTAGTAGGGACTAGCCTTTTTATTTCATAAGCTTTTTGGGTGTGACTGGGAGGACTTGGAGGGGAAGTCTCGGGATTTGGTCCAGTAGGGACTAGCCTTTTTATTTCATAAGCTTGTTGGGTGTGACTGGGAGGACTTGGAGGGGAAGTCTCGGGATTTGGTCCAGTACGGACTAGCCTTTTTATTTCATAAGCTCTTTGGGTGTGATTGGGAGGACTTGGAGGGGAAGTCTCGGGATTTGGTCCAGTAGGGACTAGCCTTTTTATTTCATAAGCTTTTTGGGTGTGACGGGAAGGATTTGGAGGGGAAGTCTCTGGATTTGATCCAGTAGGGACTTGACTTTTTATTTCTGAGTCGTTGCTTGTCTCATTACGTGAAGTATGATCAATGTTAACAAGTTTTTCACAGTGACAAGCAGAAAACAAGAGGAAGAGAAAGAGTATGTTATGTAGGCAGGTTTTGGATAAATCCATGGTGAGTTATCTAAAAATTGATATTCTCGTGTTATATTTATATGAGATAGTTGTTGGGTTTGAATGTACTTTTTTTGCTCCATATCCTTCAAATTGATGATAGAATCTTCTGATATGATCAATATCATAATACAAAATTTCCTTTCTCGATATAATGTTTTTCCCCGGGTTTTGGAAAAGTATAATTTTGTAGCTTGTATGAATTGTATGATCACTATTTCTTATCCATTTTTGGATTATTGATAACAATAATGTTCTCTATATAGTACACATTCATGTAGAGTGTATCATAATCATATCATACCAGCTCTTTTGCATCTTTTGCGTAAATTAGTTTTTGCTTATGGAACTGTATTAAATCAGAATGTAAAGAATTCATCAGAAGGTTCTATTCCATGAGAAAGCAAGTTAAATTTTTAAATACGGATAGCAGGCTAAGCAGCAAAAAAAAAATCCTTAAATCAAGATATCATATTCGACCGTAACATATTATATATTTTTTGAAGAGTTAGAGATGTACATAACTGACTATAGCTAAACTGAACTGAACAGAATTGAGACGAGTTGAAATAAAACAAACTGAAATTAAGCCGGTAAGAACAGGGCCTTAGTAGTTATTTAACTAAAAACGTGGGACTATCGTCCTCAGAAATAGATCTTAAAGAAGTCGGACTGAAAAGTTAGTGTTATTCGTTTTTTTTATTATTTAGTGACAAAGTAGCAAAAGGGTGCTAAAATGTCATTTTAACAAATGTTGTGCTGTGCTGGCTGTAAAACTAGTTATATTCTGTTTGACGTATGTTGCCCTTTTTTATTTCCTTGGTCTTTCATCCCTTGAAATATAACGCAACAGGAATTGAAGCTAGATAATTGTCGTCGTAGGACTGTACTTGGTAGCTTTCTCAAAGAGGGTTATCAGCTGTCTCAAATGTTGTGTTGGCTGTAAAACTAGGAATGTTTTAAGCGACTCTGTACGCTGATCTCTGTTGGCGTGGAATATGCATTTACCGATTACTTGATCATTGGAAGTGTTCGAGTTTGATGTACTTATTTGAATTTCTTTGCTGTATCTATGCTTTTTAGGACAGCTGCCAAGGAGGATGGAAGACATTATGTTTAGAAAACCACGAGTATATCCAAGAAATGCAAATCAGATTATTTTCCATTGACTGTGCTGCTGTTATATGAAAGGTATCATTGAATTATTTTCAAATTCATCCCTTGCAGTTTTCAAATTATTATGTGATGTATCGATTTTTATCATTGAAAGCTTGTGACGGATAGTGACCGTCACAAGCATGACTAACTGATCTTCTTTAGCATTGTTACCGAACTTTGCTGACTTGTTACAGCTTTACTAGGTCTTATACTGAGTACTGACATAGTGACATTTGATGTTACAATGTTGCTTATCGTTTTTGCTTTTCATAATTCACAGACCACAAGCATGTTGGTGCAGTATCCTCACTTGCTCATTGCTCACATCGACTACAAGTCCTCTCCTCCACCACTCCCGAGCCATTGTTTTAGCTAGCTCAACTCCTAACAATATACGGAGTATAATGTTTCGGGATGATTCTTTCGATTTTCTGCCTCTTTGGTGATGGCTTGCATTGATTAAGGAACTTTTGTTAGATTATTGCTTGTAAGTTGTAACAGTAAAACATTTGATCACCTATTGCAGTGATGAAAAAATTCTGGTCACCTTTTGTGGTGATGTCTAGTCGGATTGTTTGCGCTGTTTTAATTCCAGTCACGTCAGTTATAACACGTAATATGGTGTTTTTTCTTGCTGAAAGCCGTTCTTTCATTGAATGTTTCTCCTGTGATGAATAATGCTAGGATTATGTTGGCTCATGTATGCTTTTATTTCCTGTAATTCTGGTTTCTTCTAAAAAATCGGAAAAACCAGACAAAAAGATAGGCGATAGGAAGTAAGAACATCAAAATTCAAATTTCATGTCGAGCCGTCTGAGGTACATAATGAAAAACAAGGATCAGTTGAACACAACGTTATATAATTAGATTGTAGAATAGTACTAGAGTACTACTCCGTAACATACAATGTGTCGTAAATAAGATTCGTCTACATAATTGAATTGAAAGTTGAAACCCTAACCCTAAACCAATAGAATCCGTGGTTCAATCAATCAAACCTCTTAACAAGAGCAAGATCATTCAACATCTTATCAATAGCATCATCATCAAGACCTCTACCCTTATCCTTAAGTGACGGAACCATAGCGATCGCCTCCTCAACCGTCTCAGGACACAAATTACCAAGAACAGCCAACTCAAACTCAGCCAACTGATGTCTGCTAAGAATCTCCCTCACCTGTCGAACCGCGTCAGGATTCTTATACCTGCTGAATTTCTGAACATACTGCAGTGATTTCTCAAACACTTGCGGAATTGTATTCATTGCATCGTCAGAAAGCTGTTGCATTTGTTCGAGACGGCGTTCCAGGATCATCGACACTTCGCCGTTCATTAGACACTTTTCTTTAATGAAATCTTCGCCCAGTTTTAATTCCGCTGCATTCTCTTCCTCTTCTCCTGACATTCTTGTGTTTTTTATTTTTAAGGAATTGTTAAGAAAGGTTAAGGTAAGACAAAGAGGGGTGAAATTTAGATGAAGAGGGAATAATTGACTTGTGTTTCCTGAGTTTGTGTTTGTTTATATACTGTTTATTATAGGTCGGTGGTCTGAAAATTGAATCATGGGCTATTGCTTTATAAGAACTCTCACCGTATCGCTAGATAGCACCAAAACGGAGACGACATCTATATTATGCTGGATTTAAGTGTAATCAAGGGTCCAAAGAGTATTGACACTTTAAAAAATATGAAAAAGTAGCCATCGTGTAAAGTTTCTAACACGTATTTTCATGTGTCGTACAAGTGTCGGTATCTAACACAGACACGTTTGGATGGTAGAAGCAGGAGCAGGTAATGAATTTGGGACGCATTATTCCTAATATTAAGTTGAGGCCTAAACCTAAAATTATATTACGATTTAGGTGGGGTCCTAAACAAAAATTATTGATCACGGTTCACCGAACTCATAGTTTTTAATCATCATCGACTCATCGTACATATAAACGAAGTAAAAGAAAATTAATAAAAAAAATTAAAAAGTAAATACAAAGATATATTTTAGGCATATGTAAAACACAAATTATAAAATAAGACGATCTCACACCATAAAAGGGTCAATTTTTTATAAAATAACCATTCGTTTATCGCTAATAAATAAGTTATTTTACACACTAAAATCGTATCACAATATAAGACCGTCTTATGCAAAAATTACCATAAAAGATTGAAAGATAACAATGTCAAAAGAAAAAAAACACAGATATCAAGAAAGATAAAAATATCTTTCAAAATTCTGAGTAGTGTACTGTGTACTAGTGTACTACAACTGTGTAGTCTATCAACCATTTGAGGAAAATGGGAAACAAAGAGGATTACGTATTATACACGGACAACACGGTGTAAACATAGCCTTGTAAAATCGAAAGCAAAGTACTACTCCATACTACTCATATAATTAATCTGGAAAATAACATTAAGAGAGTAATAATTAATCTAGAAAATAGTATTGAAGAGCAATGATTAATCTAGCAGCAAGTCTTGCTTGTGACGGGTCGCCCCGTCGCAAGCTTAAGACGGGTCAATTTTCTCTCACAAAGTGCAAGTAGGGTGCAAGTGGGGGGCTCCATTTCCCACTCACTTACACCCCCACTTGCACTTTGTGAGAGGGAATTGACCCGTCGCAAACTTGCGACGGGTCAGTCCGTCATAAATGAGAATTTGTGTTAATCTAGAGAATACTCGTAGCATTAAAAGAGAGAATATATGAAAAAAAAAAATGTAAAAGACATATAAAACATAAATTTGTCAATCATCTAACTACATATTTACAATTGTAGGACAGAACTATTTCTCCGGTACGAGCGTGGTGGCAATCAGCTAGTGCCGGTAGTTCCCCAAGGATAACACTACAGCCTCCACGCAGCTCCTCACACTCGGAACTGTGAGACTTGGAACAAGAATAATAGCAGTACCCAGAAACTCTTAGAACAGAAGAGAGAAAGTGAGAATATGAGAGGAGACAGTTGTTGTGTTGTGATTTTGGAGAGCAGTAGGGTGCTCTATTTATACGAAAAATAGAGCAACTGCTGCAGAAAAAACGACTCCACAATAACAGCAGTCAGTGGACCTGATAATCCTCCTGAAAACCAGGCACAAACAGTCACCTTTGACTGACTAAATCAACAATCTGTTTTTAAAAAACAAAACAGACATACTCACTCGTCTCAGGCCCAAAAAGATAGGCACAGCCCGCCGCATGGCGATTGCCAAATCCCAAATCCCAGTTCCGGATCCGAAACCGGGTCGGGCTAGGCTCGAGCACACGCGCGCGAGCTGAATTAAGCACCTCGCAGAGTCTCTACAAAAAACCCCATTTACCGACTAGTGATAAGTAAGGGAAGGGGTGTATATATAAACACATACACACTTCTTTTCCTCTTCTATGTGGGATAGTAGAAAATATGCTCAAAGTCTTAAAAGCCCCTATTTCCAACAATCCCCCCACTAGTGTTGGAGCCAGTGTCCTCCACAGTTAGTGCAATAACATAAATAAATCTCTGTAGGTTCACAGGTATACTTTGTATAATAATCAGTTGATTAACGTTTATCAATAACGGCTGGCTTGCTAGATAAGTTTGACGTTATTGTCATACAGATGGCGGTGATCAACTGGTCCCTAAAAGTCACACCTATAGGATGTGTTTGAGAGATGTGATTATTTGAGAAAATAATCATATTGATGCCCTATTATATGACTAAAAGGTTAGTCAGTGTATTTGACTAAAAGGTTAGTCAATGTGATGATGAGACGATTATTTAATAACGATTAAATAATATGAGCTGAGACGAATTAAAAGTAATTCGTAATTAAATATAAACTGTTGTATTTAATTAGCATATATATAATGTAAGCTTATGCGAATTAAAAGGTTAATTCGTAATTGAATATAAAATGTTATATTGAATTAGCAAATTATAATTATACGGATAATTATAATTAACGTGTATATTATACGATACATTAATAATACACATTATATATTAAAGCGAATTTAACCGGGAAACAGTCCAGATTAAATCTGGAATTTTCGGTCCATGGGTAGTTGTTTTGAGGAGACAAATCTCCTCATATAAACCCTAGGGGAGCCGTGAGAAGTGTACAAGGGAAGCAGGAGAAAATTTTAAACCTAATTCTATTCTCACTTGTGCCTCCATCACACAAAAAACACAAAACTAAAAGTTAACAGTAACTTTTGATTCTCTTTCTAGCAAAGGAGAAGGGCATATCTCATACAATCTTGGGTGAGGCGATTAAGAGGATATCTGCTTTGATATCTGTTCTTAGGCCGAATTTACGAGGACTAAAGGTTATTCCTAATCCTTTTGTTTATTATGCAATTTCGTTTATGACCCGTTAATCATATAAATCGTAATTTCATTATAATCATGTAAGATTAAAGGAATGTGTACGGATATATTCTCACAAGTGGTATCAGAGCCTTAGGGCTATGAAATTATTTTATGTGATTTTCATAAATATTAAATTGTATGATTATTGAAAGAAAAAAAAAATTCGGAAATTTTTAAAAAAAATCATACTCACGGTTTTTTTTTATTTTTGCCGTGATGATTTTTTTTTAGGGTTCCATTAAAGATTCATTCATATTATTGTGTTAAAGATGATAATCTATGAATTTGTTGATATTTTAATTTAATAAGGATTAAATTAGAATATAAATGGAATTGTATTGGAGGTTAATGAACATCAATTTTTGTGCTATATATTTTCGGTATAAATTGTTTTAGATGTTCATATTAAAAGATTAATTTGAATCATCTATTTGTATCAATGTTTAATAACGATTAGGCATTGTTTTGTTTGCACCGATCTAGTTAATGTAAGCATAATCGTCTTAAAACCGTTCCAATTTTTGGTGCTGCTACTGTACAATATAAAAAAAAAAAAATTTCTTATGTTTTTTTTATTGCTGTTAGCAGCAGGTATTTTTTTTAATCTTTAATGTTTTTATTTTCGGTTTTTTGCTTAAACCGTTAGTAAATAAAAAAAAATAAAAAAATTTTGGGACTGGTACTGTTCACGTGAACAGTGACAGTAAGAAAAAAAAAATGTTGTTTGTTTTTTTTTGGGCATTATAAAGATAATGTTTGTTTGTTATTGTGAAAAGGTTCACAATAATGATACCCGATGATTTTAAAAAGGTTTAAAATAAAAATGGATTATGGAAGATTAAAATTGTTGTGGGCAATTAAGGAATTGTCACATAATTTTGATCGTATATAATGGTGGTTTGGATAATTAATCAACATAATTAATGAATTATGTCTTGTAGAATTAATTTATATAGTTGATGCATTTTTTTTTGTCGAATGAATGAATGAATGAATGGTTTTATTTACGTATTTTTTGCAATTGGTTGAAAAATGTAATACCTAGTGTGGCCTTAGTTAATCATGTTTTCGTAATGATGGAAACAAGGTTTGGATGTAATTTTGAGATCTCGAATCTCCTTTTATTTTTCTTTTAATTATGTTTTGGAATTAGAATGTAAATAGGTTTATTTTGTAATTTTGAAAATGTAATTTAAGAAGACTAAAGATGGAGATCGGATGCTCACTCCCGCTACATGGACCAAGATGGGACAAAGTCAAGCTTCTCGGGTCCATTAGGATGGATTCCAAACTTGTATTTACTGTTCATTTTGGTAGATAGGCCACACTAGGACCGTTGTAATAGTTTACGTATTTTTCGTTCTTTTGCTTTTCATTCACATGTTAAATAATTGCATCATATTCCGCCTAAACCAAACCACCTAAAATGCATGAAAAATGATTCATATAGTTTGAATTTTCATTATGGACATACAGATGTCAATCGTTCATAGGGCCATCACCTTAGTCTAAATCATTCACGAAATGCTAGAAATTTGTTCACTTAAAATGAATTAAATTTAAGATGATGGGATCTTCCTCTAAAATGAAAATTGAGATTAGTCTTTATAGGGATAACTACTATGAACCCCTTCTTCGTCGGAAGTCATAATATGACCCCTTCTACGTTGGGTAAGTAGTGAGTGTTGACCTATTTTATCTCAACATTATAGTTGTAACACCCCGTAATTTGAAAGACCGAAATTATATTTGAAAAGTAATAAATTTAATTTATTTTAATTTATTACGATTTATTTGAATTTATGATAATTTAATATAATTATTTTGAATTTAATTGGAATTAAAGAGTAGGTTATACGGTTTAAACCCGAACTTCATTTAACTATTCCCGAGTCAACTTAAGTCCCGAAACAAACCCAAAACCCGACTCCTACATGTGCCACACGCCCAAGTCACCTTTTTCCCTCATTTTAGGGCTTTTGATTACTTTGATTAAACTAATACAAATATCTAAGATATTTGTAACTTTATTGATCTGTCAACTTAAATTCCGCAACAAATCGCTTAAACCCGGACCCGACTTCTTCCTCCTCCACACGCCTCTCCCTCTTGTCCCTTAGGATTAGATATTTTCATTTCTTTTGATTAAACGAACATAATATCTAATAATATCTAGATATTTACCATAATATCTAAGATATTTATAAAACCCGAGTCAATCCCGTAACAACAAGTTCAAAACCCGACTCCCATTAATCCCCTATATTACACGGTCCAACCCTCCCCTCTTACTCACTAATTATCTTTTCATTTTACATTAAATCAACTTAATATCTACTTAATACCTTCTTTAATATAATCACAATTGTTCTTGGTGTTCTTGATCGTTCTTGAGCAAATTCGTCACAAAACCTTCGTTACTTGGCCAAATCCGTTCTAAATTATATTTCTAGAGTCTCCTCTCCGCTCTTCATCTCCGTGTACGTTTCATTTTCAATTCCGACAAAATCGTTTTCAACACTTTAATTGTTGAAATCAAGTTTAATACTAATAATGTTATTTTTGTCATTTCTTATAGGAGAAGATTATGAAGACGAGTTTGGTGACTCGTATATTTTAGAAGAAGATTAGTAGACGGGTTTTTAGGTCTTATTTTGGTGCTATTTGATTTTGTGCTAGCTAAGGTAACGATTACCGAGTTACTCGACGAATTAATGTCACATATGTTTTTGTTATTTACGGTTTTAAGTAGTAACATGCTAGGTTGTTATTATTAAGTTTTATGAGTTTTTAACATATTTAGTGTTTTTGGACATGTTGGATGATTTGTTCATAATCATAATTTTAGTATGAATGATGGTTGAATTGGTTGTTAAAATGGATGGTTGTTAATTAAAACATGTTAGAAATAAATTTGGGGTTGTTGTTGGTGGTGGCCGTGAGTGGTGGCCGAGAAACAGGCCCGGTTCAGGCCCAGTCCAGGCCCGGCTGCCCGGTCTTGGTTGGCCCGTTAATTGGCCCTTTGGGCTTGTGTCGATACTTGATTGTTTTGTTGTTGTTTTGACGGGTTTTAAATATGTTAAGCATGCGGGAAATATTCAGAAACGATTTTAGAAATGGTTGACCAAAACAGGCCCAAACCAGGCCCGTGGGCCCAGTCCAGGCCCGGTTCAGTCTCGGCCCAGTCCAGGCCCGGCTGACCCGTGAGCCCTCCTTTGGGCTTGTGACGGTTTTTGAGTTTATTGTTATTATTATATCTTGTTTTGTAATATTTAGCAAGTGGGAAATTTTAATAAGTAAATTATTTAATTAAACGGTTTTTCATAATATTATTATTTCTCACATGTTAGAAATTATAGCATGAGATTTTAGTTTAATTTGATATCCTTAAAGTCAAGCGGGTTTCGTAAGAATTTATAATTCACATGTTAGGAATTAAAATAAAATAGCATGAAATGAATATGATGTTCTTATGTTCAAGCCTAAATGGCTAAGACTCTGTTTCTAGCCGGTTTGACCAAACGGGTTTGGTCAAACTAAGATCTAGTCAGCCCCGTTTTGACTGATGACCCGTCGCGGGACTCGGGTCGGGGATTTGTCGTCAGGTAAGGTTTTATTTAATGAATGAATGAATGAGCCTTAGTAGATATGAGGCGATATGATATTTGAATATGATTTATATGCAATTAGTCCCATGATAGGAAGTTTTTCCCGTGACTGTTTAATTGTATGATATATGTCGTGTTGACTAAGTACTCATAGAGAATTATGATTATATGGCGTGTTGACCATTCTAATTCTAGATGAGTACCTTGGACCATGACATTGATAGGCCTTACTATCTTTAACGAGCATATAGTTCACCGCTTGATAGCTTTTGTGTCACTGGCCTTGGATTTTGATACCAAGCCGGGGCATGGCTGCCTAATTGCTTCCACTTTGGGAATGGAGCCAGCTTAAGTACTAGCCAACTCTGCTTAGGGGGTCTCCTAGTAGAGATTCTCATGTACGTTTGGTCATGAGACAGGGAATGGGTTAGCTGTTGTCGCTAGGTCTGATCAGTCTAGGACTAGGATGTTTATCCTACCTTGTGGTATAGCCTCGAGTTACAGAAGTCGACTATTGACTGTACTAAGAACTTATGCCTGTTTCTAGACGTATTGGTCTTTCATGTTTGATGATTCTATGAATCTTCGAAGGTGAGATGCAAGCCGGCTAAGGTTGATAGAGTTTGGATTACCGGTTGTTAACTGATTCACATGATAGTTTATATGATTAGGGTTGAGTTGTATTATGGCCATGTTTTAAATGTAACCTCTGAGCTAAGATACTAGCTTCCCTACCTCGTGGTATAGGTTGTTAACCGATTCACATGATAGCTTGCATGAGTAGCTTATCCTTCATATGCTAGGTGATATGTTAGTTATTTGTTTCATAACATGAAAAGCATATCGTATATGTTAAGGTTTTGTATTTTCCATATACATCTCTTTTATGTTATTCATGTTTTATTAAACTCGACATTTCGTGGCTGGGAGAACTCGGAGTTACTCCCACTGACTGTGGCTTCCGTGTTTATATTTAATGCGGTTGGCAGGTTTGTGATGCATACTTGGGTTTGTACATGAGAGCTAGCGATTGATGAAGTATTACCTTGGACCTATATTCGGTTCTTAGGATTGTATTAATTAATACACTCTTTTATTTCCGTATTTATTAGGGAGATATGTCTCCCGTTTTAGATACTTCTTATGTATAATATTATTTCCTTTTTGTTATGAACCTTTTTCTTTAAGACACCTTTGTTATGATGAATATATTTAATAGTAGGTTCCGGTTTTAAAATTTACCGATTTTCACTACAGTGAACCTATTAGAAACGTATTCTCATCTTTTATTTATGTAAATTACTTGTTTTTCTTTCCGCAAATTTGAGGGTGTCACAGTTGGTATCAGAGCATTTTTGCTCCCGACGCACGTTTGTGTACCCTTGCATAAATAACTTGACCTTAATAAAAATAATAAACCGTGAGATAGAAGGGTAAGATGGGTAGATTAGGATTTATGTTGTAGTCTCTTTGTTCTTGCTAAATGATAAGTACTAATCTGTGTTTTCTTTTGCAAGATGCCTCCGAGAATTGACAACACGATCCTAGCAGCTCTTACTCTTATTATTCAGAATCAGCAAAATCAACAAAATCAACAGCCGAATCCTATTCCTAATCCTCCTCACGACCATGAGAGACCCGGAAGTTATACATGGGTTGCTTCACAACTATCTAGGAGCAAAGCCAAAACCTATGGTGGTGAAGTGGATCCCATTGAGCTTTCGGAATGGATACGGGAAATGGAGAAGAACTTTTCTCTATATGATGTTCTTGAACCGGATAAAGTCCGTCTTGCTTCCCACTTCTTAGTGAAGGAAGCTGATCAGTGGTGGTCACTTACTGGCCCTACTTCTAAGTTGGAACCTGGTTTTAGTTGGACTCGTTTCCGTGAGCTATTAGAGGCGAGGTTCTACCCTGATGAATTGAGGCAGCAGAAACTGAAGGAATTCATGGACTTCAAACAGGGAAGTCTCTCAGTTCAGGAGTTCACGACCAAATTCAACGAGTTGGCTCATTATGCCACTCGGCTTATTAAAAGGGAGGAAGACAAGGCATTCTTTTACCAGGGAAAACTTTCTCCTCAGGTGAAGGGCAAGATCAGTAGGGGTGCTACTTCCTTTGTCTCTATCTACAACGATGCTATATGGGCAGAGAGTTCAATTCGCGAGATTGCCGACGAGGCTCGTACCTCGTATGTTGCTCCTAATGCTTATGGTAAGAGACCGTTCTATCCTACTTCTCGACCTTCCTTTTCCTCCTCTTACTCAAACAAGAGGAAGAATTTTCAGAGTGGACAAGCAACTCAGAGTAACCGTCCATTCGTCCCGAGCAACAACAACGATCTTAAGGGTCGTATCTGTTTTGGGTGCAAGATGCCTATGCATCCCGGTATGGGTTGTTTCAACAAGCCAATTGTGTGCTATAATTGTCAGAAACCGGGACACAAGTCTAATGTATGTCCTGATAAGAAGAAGACAGCTTCTACACCAGCTACTTCTGGGAGACCGAAGGGTCGAATTTTCATCATGAGCCGCGCTGAGGCCGATGCTCAACCAGACATTGTGACTGGTATGTTTTCAATTTATGAAATACCGTGTTTATTTTTATTTGACACGGGAGCTTCTTTGTCCTTTATTTCGATGAGACTATCCGATAAATTACCTCTCAAAGCTTCAATTGGAGAAAGTACTTGCAACAGGAGTTGGGGCATGGGTCCTTCATTTTACATACCAAAGGAACATCCCATTGGACTTCTAAATCCATGAGACAATTGGATTCAATCCAAGAGCAAAATGAGTTCAAAACAAGCCATGCTAAACAATTTCAGAACAGTCTCAATACTTTCAGAACTGGGTCAACTTCAACAGCTCATATCTGGAGTTGTACATGATGAAAATTTGAGTTCGTTATATGGTTGGGTTCTTGAAAGAATCCTCTTTCATATGGAGTTAGAATCAGCAACATTCATTGAGTAGATTGTTCACACGAGGGCTTTAAAGACTGTCATGCATGGATGCTCCTCAGCTTTTCAGAAATGACCTATCGACACTCAAGGCTGAATAACTCAACATTGGCTGGATATTTTTGGTTGATTCCTTTTGATTATGAAAGCTAACTTCATGAGCTTTCATTTGAATCATCATGAGAATTTTTATTCCATCTGAGCTGGGAGATATGATTTTTCAAAGTTCATGCTGCTGCACAGGAAGTCTGATGAGGATTCACTTTTGACCTGAACTTACTCATAGCCTCATAACTGAATATTCAGGACTTATTTTTTACTGATTCCAACTGGAGAATGAAGCTAACTCATCTAGCTTCAATTTGGCTACTCATGGGTCTCCAAATTCTATCTGTGCAGAAAATGAGAGCATCTGCAAGATGCCCCTGTATTCTGGAATGCTGCTGAACAAACTGCAAGTGACCTGCTTGTACTCAAACCTCTGTATCTCGAATTCAAGACATCATTTGGGGTTGATTCTTTTTTGACATGAAAGCTAACATCTCTAGCTTTAATATGAGCTATCATGGTCATCCTAATTCATCTTAAGTCATGAGATATTCAAGCTGCAAGTCAGGCGAGAATCCAGAATATTGTGCAATTGTCTGCTTTGCATTTGTGTGCATCAAGGGCCTTCCTATCCATTTTACTTGGCTTAAATGGCACGTCCACATATGGCTATTGATCCTAAAACAAGTACTAAGTCATGGGAAGGACGAATGACAAGCTTGGCTCCAAAATAAGAAGACTTTGGCCTGATAAATGCAATAAACAATTTCTGAACATTGACAGTGACCTCTAGTGGTCCTTCTTTTGGACTGTTGCTCAATTTACTTGCTCTTACAGCTGCACCAACCCCAAGACTCGACAAGGACTGACTTCTAAGCTACCTTTTGGAGTCCTTGAGCTGCAAGGACCTCACCTTCTCACAGCACATGGCAACAAGAACAACCAACCATCTTATTACTTTATGCTTTATGCTTTTGTTTTCTAGCTTTTGTTATTCAGTTTGTGTAAGGAGTTTTAGCTATTTATTGTACTCTTTTGTAAGCCAATATTGGCCCTTAGATGAGCTTGAACGATTGAGATGCAAACCCTTGGCCTATATAAGCCAAGCTACCTATTGTAAGAAAGGCAGATTTGATGAATGAATGAAAATTGAAACCTTTGTTTCCAATTTCTAAACTCATGGCTGTGTGCTTGAGTCCCTTCTTTGCTTAGTGCTAGAAGAGTGTTGTTTGAGTCTTTGCTGAGTTGCTGGAGTCATTCATCACAACCTCTATCCATTGGCTTTGTGCTTTGGAAGAGTACTATCTTGTTCTTACTTCATTTTCTTATAAAATTCAGAAACTTTCAACACAATAACAAGTCCAATTCAAGTCCTTTGTGTCTTCATTTGTGTGTGTGTCTTTCAAGCAATAAAACCTACATAAATCTATACTTTTCTAAGTATTTACATTGCAGTACTCCTATATCTTTACCGTCCGGAGATGTGTTTTCATGCTCTTATGTTCATTCGGACATTCCTATATCAATAAACGGATCTACTTTTCCGGCTAATCTTCTTCGGTTCCCTCTTGAAGAATTTGATATCATTCTGGGCATGGATTGGTTATCTACATATCATGCTCGATTTGAATGCCGTGACCAGAAGATTATTCTCAAAAGTCCTTTAGGTACCCGTGTATCCTATCAAGGGGTTCGAAAACAGACCACTGTGAAACTTGTTTCGGCTATGAAGATGGTAAAAGCTATCAAGAAAGGTTACAAAGCTTTCTTATGTGTTGTGACTACTTCTACCACTTCGTCTTTACCTTCATTGGAAGATGTGCCAATTGTTCAAGAATTTCCAGATATTTTTCCCGATGAATTACCCGGAATTCCTCCTGAAAGAGATGTTGAATTTTCCATTGATCTAGTTCCTGGAACTGGACCAATTGCTAAAGCTCCATATCGCATGGCACCTACCGAATTGAAAGAGTTGAGAGGTTCAACTTGATGATATGATCGCGAAAGGCTTCATTAGGCCTAGTGCATCTCCTTGGGGTGCGCCCGTGCTCTTTGTCAAAAAGAAAGACGGTTCTATGCGACTGTGCATTGATTATCGTGAGTTGAACCGTGTCACAATCAAAAATAAATATCCACTTCCGCGTATTGATGATCTCTTTGACCAGTTACGTGGTGCTTCAACTTTTTCAAAGATTGATCTTAGATCGGGTTATCATCAAATTCCCGTTCGTGAAGCAGATATTCCCAAGACTGCTTTTAGCTCGAGGTATGGTCATTTCGAATTTAAAGTGATGCCATTCGGTTTGACTAACGCTCCAGCAATATTCATGGATCAGATGAATCGTACCTTCAGCGAGTACCTCGATAAATGTGTTGTAGTATTCATTGATGATATTTTGATCTTTTCTAAATCTAAGGAAGAACATGCTGATCACCTCCGAACCATTTTGGGTATTCTTCGACGCCAAAAATGGTACGCTAAGTTCTCTAAATGTGAATTCTGGTTGCCCGAGGTATCTTTCCTTGGTCATGTCATTTCAAAAGACGGTGTTATGGTCGATCCAGCTAAGATTGAGGCCGTGGTGGAATGGAAGAGTCCGAAAAATGTGTCCGAGATTCGGAGTTTCCTTGGTTTAGCGGGTTATTACCGTCGGTTTGTGAAAGATTTCTCTAAGTTAGCAAGACCGATGACTCAATTGCTAAAGAAGGAAGCAAAGTATATCTGGACCGATGAATGTGAAAATGCCTTCTTGGAATTAAAGAAGAGATTGACTACCGCACCGGTGTTGACTCTACCAGATGATGAAGCTGATTATGATGTCTATTGTGATGCTTCTAAGCATGGTTTGGGATGTGTCTTAATGCAGAATAGAAAAGTCATTGCATATGCTTCTCGACAACTCAGGGTTCATGAAGTGAACTACCCGACTCATGATCTTGAGTTAGCAGCTGTGGTGCATGCATTGAAAACTTGGAGACACTATCTTATTGGAGTTCATTGTCGAATCTATACCGATCATAAAATCTTGAGGTGCATCTTTACTCAGAAGGAGTTGAATATGAGACAGAGAAGATGGTTAGAGTTAGTGAATGATTATGATGCCGAGTTGATTTACCATGAAGGAAAGGCAAATGTTGTGGCAGATGCATTGAGTAGAAAGACTAGTCATTCATTGAATGCTCTTAGTACTTTACCCGATGAACTGGTAACAGAATTTCAGAAGCTTAAGATACAGTTTGTTGGGAAAGGATTCGATTATCTTGGTGCTTTGACTGCGGAACCCGATTTCTATCGAGAGATTCGTACTTATCTACCGGAGGATGCTACTTTCATAGCCATACAAGCAAAAATCCTACTTGGGCAAGCTAAGGATTGTGTGGTGGATAATGATGGCTACCTTCGTTACCATGGTAGAATGTATGTTCCGAGAAGTGCCGAGTTGAGAAAGAGAATACTTGATGAAGCTCACCTTTCTCCTTATTCTATTCATCCTGGCGGTGACAAAATGTATAAAGATTTGAGACCACAGTTTTGGTGGCCTAGGATGAAGATTGAAGTAAATGAGTATGTTAGTAAATGTCTTACTTGTCAGAAGGTGAAGATTGAACATCAAAGACCCGGAGGTTTGCTACAACCTTTGGAAATTCCTCTTTGGAAATGGGAGTCTATTTCTATGGACTTCGTGATGGCTTTACCTAGAACTTCTAGTGGAAAGAATGCCATCTGGGTTATTGTAGACCGTCTAACCAAGTGTGTCCCAGATTCGTGCCTATCAAAGAAACTTGGAGTATAGATGTCTTAGCCCGTGCCTATGTGGATGAGATAGTGCGTTACCATGGAGTGCCTAAAGATATAGTTTCAGATCGTGATCCGAGATTCTGTTCCCGATTCTGGACGGCTTTACAAGAAGCCATGGGTAGTAAATTGTTGATGAGCACAGCATTTCATGCCGCTAATGATGGTCAAACCGAGAGGACGATCCAAACTTTGGAAGATCTTCTCCGGGCTTGTGCCTTAGACTTTCACGCTTCTTGGGAGAAGTGTTTGCCTCTGGTTGAATTTTTTTATAACAACAGTTACCATGCTTCTATCAAAATGGCACCGTACGAGGCTTTATACGGTAGGAAGTGCCATAGTCCGGTTTGTTGGGATCAAGTCCAGGATGTATGTGTTGGACGTCCCGACATAGTGACTGAAAAGATTGATCCAAGTTCAAGTCATCGTGAGCGAAATGAACCGGCTCAGATAGACAAAAATCCTATGTTTGATTCTCGTCGACCACTTGAATTGATGTGATGGACCGAGTATTCTTAAAGTGTCAAGATGAAAGGAGTGAAATCGGTTTGGAGTGAAGGGGTGAAAGTTGAGTCCAAAATATATTGGACCGTTTCGTGTGCTTAAGAGAGTTGGTCCTGTTGCTTATCGTTTGGAATTACCTCCGAACTTGAGTAAAGTTCATGATGTGTTCCATTTTTCGCAATTGAAGAAGTATATCAGTGATCCGAGTCATATTATTCAAGAAGAAGTGTTGGACTTGGAACCTGATTTGGCTTTGGAAGAAAGGCCGATTCGTATACTTGAAAGGGCTAACAAACAACTCCGAAACAAGGTGGTGCCTTTAGTTCGTATCCTTTGGCGTTGTGGAAACGTCGAATCAGAAACTTGGGAACCCGAAGCTAAAATGTAGCTAAATATCCCGAGCTCTTTGCTTGAGGTAAATCTCCTTTTTCTTCCCTCTTTCTATTCGATTTACTTTCGAAGATTCCGTTCCTTCTATCGAATATCATCTCTTTAGATAGATTATTAGAAGCTTTAGTTAGAAATTTTAGGCCTAGATAGTAGAGTTATTACCTTTACTATAGAATTTTGAACTAAAGACCTTTGGAAATGTTTTATGATTTCAAGTAGTTTACCGTCAAGGAGTGTTGAGACTTGTTATTGGAGACGTTCGATAACTAGTTTCTCATTTATTGATGCGAAAATGTATCTTTTAAGTCTTTGATTTGGACGACGAGGTTTTTGACGGCCGACGAGAACCTTCCGTTCCAGTGATAAGACCTTGTAATTTTATTACGAATATATTTTTAACAGTTTGAAATAGACCTACATATATGTTACGTTCCTTCTTCTAAGTTTCGAGGACGAAACTTTTTAAAAGGAGGGGTGATTGTAACAACCCGTAATTTGAAGACCGAAAGTATATTTGAAAAGAATAATTTAATTATTTTAATTTATTATGATTTATTTGAAATTATGATAATTTAATATAATATTTTGAATTTATTTGGACTTAAAGAGTAGGTTATACGGGGGGCTTTAAACCCGAACTTCATTAACTATCCCGAGTCAATTAGTCCCGAAAACAAACCCAAAACCCGACTCCTACATGTGCCACACGCCCCAAGGCACCTTTTTCCCTCATTTTAGGGCTTTTGATTACTTTTGATTAAACTAATACAAATATCTAAAATATTTGTAACTTTATCGATCTGTCAACTTAAATTTCGCAACAAATCGCTTAAACCCGGACCCGACTTCTTCCTCCTCCACACGCCTCTCCCTCTTGTCCCTTAGGATTAGATATTTTCATTTCTTTTGATTAAACTAACATAATATCTAATAATATCTAGATATTTACCATAATATCTAAGATATTTATAAAACCCTAGTCAATCCCGTAACAACAAGTTCAAAACCCGACTCCCGTTAGATCCCCTATATTACACGGTCCAAACCTCCCCTATACTCATAATTATCTTTTTATTTTAATTAAATCAATTATATCTACTAATGCCTTCTTAATATAATCACAATTGTTCTTCGTGTTCTGATCGGTCTTGAGCAAAATCGGCACAAAACCTCGGTACTGGCAAATCGTTCTAAATTATTTCTAGAGTCTCCTCTCAGCTCCTCCTCTCCG